>JAJOOR010001138.1:0-60650 GCA_036250505.1 Solanum acaule
TCTGATTTATACAAGCTTGATGGGACTGGTGATGATAGTTCTTCAGATTCGGAGAATGATCCCTTGAGTGACAAAAGTATGAATATGTTAATCCAAAGTATTACAAAACGCAAAATTTTCTCGTCGGAAGATGATTTGAGGTCATCCTTTGAGAAGGACCCTGAACTTTGTATGAATGCGATATGTGCACTTTATAGGCACCAAATTTCTCCAAACATCTCTTCCAAGGGCTTTTTTGCTACCACGAGACAGGGGTTGAGTCAATCTGATAAAATCAGGTGTGTACTTACTACCTGATCCTTTGACAAGTTTATCTTTATTGTGTTAGTATTGTAAGTTTGATTATTGAACTGTTATTTTACCTTAGCAGCGTAACCACTAAGCAAGTATTGCTGTCAGTGTTTAATAGCAAAGAAGATCAAGAATTCCATTTTTGTACTTATCTAGAAAAAGCACCATTGCTATGTTTCTTCTAATCTCATTACCCTTGTCAATCTTTATTTACTGGTGCTACATATTTCCTCCCAAATAATTTTGTAGTGTGAAATTTGGGACTGTCCGTAGTCCCAAAATTCTTTGTAGTATTTTGTGCTAAATGCACCATATTTCGAAATGTCTCTAAAAGTCACTAATTGCGTTACTAACATAATAGAATGTCTAATAACACTCTCGATATCGTACTTGATGTCTTTTGGATTATATGAGGTAATACCTACTTTTGATTTTACAACATGGTATGTATATTGGATTCACTAATACTTATTATCCTTGGGGCACATTTCATGTCTCTGGGCTTTAGGTATTAGTAAAACTTTTCCTTGTATTCTTTGCACACACTGCTTGTAAGCTTCAGTTTTTTTGTTTTTGGTGCTAACGAAGCTAAACTTGGGAGGAACATTTAAAGATGCCTTCATTTGATGGAATAACTTGCATGTAGCTTCTGTGAACTTAAACTTTCCTCTTTTCTTGGCATCAATGCTCAAGTTATTCAGAAAATGATCAATTATAATGGTTTGATTGGTACTGTAGAGGTTGGTATCCAAAAATTCCAGAAGAACATCATTTCTGTTCAAGGTGGTTAGTGCCAAAAGTTGTGGAGTTGAAGATTAGAAGTGGGGGTAGTGAAAACATAGGGAGAAGACACTTATAACACCAAAACACAAGGACAACGTTCAAATTTAATAGAAACAATTTAAAAGGGGATTGTCTGCTGAGGTATTGTGTTTGAATATATACCCAAGACAGATATTTGTGACATTCCTCTTGTGGGGTAAGTGATCTGTGATTGGATCTGAGTCCAACTACTCGATCCGATCTTGTTGCATTTGTTTATTCCAAATGTCAAATGGAACATGCAATATCCCATTTGTTTTGATAATCAATGTGATTGTTTATCTTATGGCTTTGAATCTAAGTGTATTTAAACTGATACTATATTCATTAACTTCTTTTATGTTTTTACTTGTGCAGCATAGCTGCTTTGGGTGAATATCTGATGGATGGGGATCCAGAAAATAAACTCAGAAAAGCCGTGGAAGAAGTACGTCCAAAGGATCATGCAGAATGTAAAAGATTAGCTACTAAATACTGCGACCAACTATATCAGATATACCTTAACAAGGAGGATCGTTTGTTCCTCCCAATCTCTAAGTTCTAGTTTAGCAGAAAGGCGATCTGCCTTTCTGCTATACATATGCTCCTTCCAAGGGAAAAAAACTATTACTAATATGAACTTCCATATTTTGATTACTCTTTACTCCCCAGTTATTACTGCACAAGATGGAAGCTTTTGCTGTAGCAGCTAGTAACCAAAACACCTTTATGATTCACCTTTTGTTACTTTGGTGTGGATAGTTGATTATGGATAGTTAACAACTGATATATATAGGTTTTGATGGTCATAGATGATAATATGTAAAAAATTAGGAATATATTTTGTACCCCCATGAATCATGTTGAAGACTTGTTCCCTTTTTTTATGTAAGGTTCTTATATTGGGCATTTTGGCTTAGTCACCTCTTGATTCCTTAACTTGTCCCCCTTTTCTGCTTTGTTTTAGCTTTAAAACAGATTTTGAATTTGAACTTTAAGAATAGGTGATAGAGTAATTAGAGATTTTGAATTTGAACTTTGAAAATAGGTGATAAGAGTATATTTGGGTGCTTGGACAAAGTTAGAAACTATTTTCAAGGAGAATTTACTTATTAAGGGGGGGATTGAAGCAGTATAACCTAGTGTATGTTGGAGTAGGGGTGTGCACTATTCGGATTAAACCGAATAATCAAATCAAATCAAATCGAATTTTTATTTGGATTGGTTTTTTGGTTTTTCGGATTAGTTTTGGATTAATAAATTACTTTGTTTGATTTTTTGGTTTGGTTTTGGATTTTAAAAATAAAAATAAAAAAACTGAAAAAAACCGAATTATATATATATAAATGTTTAGGTTTAGAATTAAGTTGGAGTTAACCACTTTTGTTCCTTTTTGGTTATTGCCTTTCATCATGATTACGTTTATATTTTATATTTGAACATCTATAATAGTTATAATTATAAGTATTGTGTTTTAAGTTTTACTTATGATTTATATTATAAAGTATATTTAAGAGAATCAATATTATTACTTTGGTTATGTTATTAATTATTGACATAACCGAATAACCAAACCGAAAAAGTCGAACCGAATAAAGGAAAATCAAATCAAACCAAATTTATTTTGGATCAGATTGGGTTACACTTTTACAAACCAAAAACCAAAAAATCCAAACCAAATAGTGAAAAATCAAACAAAAAAATCGAATGCACACCCCTATATTGGAGTAGTTTAAGTCCCACCTTGGTTTGGTTGGAAAATAGATTGATGGTCTGTTTATATGAATTTACATAATCATGAGCTAGTTTTTGAGAAATGAGTTAGGTCCAAGACTTAAATTTACATGGTATTAGAAATAGATCTGCTTAATTTATCTCGGAATTATAATATTACTTTATTTCACATTAAAAATAAAATATCAATCTTAAAATAATTAATATCAAAATAACTTATTTCTCAATAAAACGAGCAAGGTAAGTGACAAGCTCCTGTATCAACAGTAGTATCCTCTTCCTCGAAAACAAGAAAAACAAATTTGAAGGCTGAAGCATAGGTAACCCAATGAGCTGGAAATGACGAACCAATATGTGGAGGAGGAAAAGTTTGGTCCCATGTGGATAAATAAACACACACAAATTAGCTGCTTCATTAGCCCATTGTACTGTTGCAAACTGCTGGCGGCTTCACAACCGCTGCTTCAACACTATTGGCTTCTTCTCTTCAACGCCATGCTCACCGACGTGGATGATTTATTGCCACTTCATACGTACTCCCACACTCACGTAGTGCGATGTTGAAATTAAAAAGTTATCAAATAAAGAAAAATATTCTTTTACTTTTGTTGTTGTCTCCTGATGTTCAATATTCATATTGAACCCTGATTAATTTAAATTTGTGTCACGTACTCCCAATCCTGATGTAAAAAGTTGCGAAATGAAGGGAATACTTTTTTTTGTTGCCTTTCGATATTCGATATTAGGGATGGGCATGGTATAGTATATACCGAATTATCAATATCATATCGAAAATTTTGATACCAGGATTTTGGTATTATGGTATTTAGTATGGTATATGGTATGCTTTTTTTTGGTATTCGGTACGGTATTTAGAAATAACATACCGAAATACCAAATACCATATCGAAGTATATAGTTACATAAATAACATATATATATATATTATTAAAATACTAACAAATACGCAACCTAATATTAGTATAAACTAAATGTTTAGAAGTTGAACCTTTGACTACTCTATTTTAACTGAAATGTAATTGATTAACAAAATGAGTTGTTTGTATAATACAATTGAAACCTTTTTTAATTGTTGAAGTCATAATACTCTATTATACAAATATATATTAGTCGAAGTTGAACAAACTATGACTATCAATTTACTATACCGCAAAATATCGAAATCATATCAAATTAAATTGATATGGTAATGATAGAATAGTTAAAAACCGAATAGCAAAAATACGGTATCGAAAACTTCAAATACTGTACCATATGACGCCCACCTCTATTTGATATTTATATTAAATCTTGATTAATTTGAATTTGTCTCAAGTAATTCACATGCTATAACTTAAATTGGAATTCACCTAAAAAAAAAAATTATATAGAAATAGTGACCACATTCTATCATGATAGAAAATTATTTTTATATTATTGATGTATAATTGTATATATAACTAAAAATCTATTGTACATGCATTAAAATCTCATCAAAGATTTTCTTTTCTCTTATGCTTTCATTTTATATTCACAAACTTATCTTTGAAAAAAGATCAAACAAGTGGGTAAGCACAACAAAACAATACTAAATTATATAAAAAAGGTCGAATCAATACTAAAGTATTGTGTGGCATCTGAAAATTTAATGACCACTACTTTATGTTCAAAAGTATTAATTTAAAAAATATAATAAGCACCATTTTAAAAGGAAATATGCTTTAATTAGCAACTTTGACAAAGAAAATAAGTTAATACGATTTTGGTTGAATTTGTTGAGCAGGTGATTCTTAAATGAAGGTCTCAAGATTTGAAATATTCAATCTCTTTTTCTGATCAAATTCGTTGCATGAAATTGATCTAGTGCAATTTACATCTCGTATGATTTACGTGCTATTATATTAAAGCAATTCTCTTGCCAACAAACAAAACAAAAAAAGCTAAAATGTTATAACTTACTCCATAACGTATAAAAAAAAAGTTAAGCATATATATATGTGTCGATTTAAAATTTTCTTATTTAGATTATTACTTTTTTTGTTTGTTGGTAGAAATCCACTAATTATCCAATAACAAATAAAGAAAAATATGAAACCACTAAGTATAATCTAACTGATTTTGACATGTTATAACCTTGTTTTAACAATTTTTACTAGTTAAAAAATACTTAAAATACATGCTTAATATGTACACTTACGTGGGATAAATTTTACCTAACATAAGTGCATTACTCACGAATAGATAAGACCAAAAAGTATACCACAGAAAATAAACGAATAGATATCAAAATTTCTACTACGTATATATCGTGTATATACATACTCATCGAGTCATCATATATACACTCCTAATTTTTCAACTAAAAGAAGTGATAAATATTTTTTTTTGATCTATCAATTATGGATTTTTTTTGGTTTTGATCTTTGTAGTGTATGACTTAATACATTTAACTAATTAATTAATGTATGTGGCTGAGTAGGAAATATATTGTACTTAAACTTATTTTTATAAGTATATTATCTTAATATGGAGTAATAATACAAATTTAATATACTAAGACAAAAGGTAATAAATGGCGAGACGGTTAAGCTTATCAAGGGGGGATTTCACTATGAATATGCTACTTTTTTTCGGAGTTGAATTTGGAAAAATATGTTTGACCATAAAATTTTAAAAAAATTCATAATTCAACTTAGGAGTTTAAAAAACACCATAATATATGTTTCACTCCAAATTACTCACAAATATTTTAAAAAAATCAACTCAAATTTTCAAATGTCATTTTCACTTTAAAAATAAAAAAATATTTTTTTCTTTGTATTTTCACAATTCACGATCAAACGTCTCGTCCAAAAGTGCTTTCAAGCAATTAAAAATTAAATCATAAATGTGTACCTAAATATTATAATGTTCAATGGACTAAAACTAAAATTTATCAATAATGGAATGACTAAGAATGTTATTTAATCCTAAAAAAAATAACTCACATTTAATTAGTGGTTAGTAATTAATGATAGTAAAGTATTCAATTTAGGCGTTTTAGATATTATTTCCATTTCAGGTAAGTCCGATAAGACTTTCCCTTCTTTCTCCTCTCTTTCTCTTTCACACAAAAACCTCTTTTAATCCTTTTTTCCATGGCTCACAAAATTCACCACTTCTCTTCCGTATCGCCTTTTCCTTCTCTCTGCTCCCTCATCTTCCCGTCGATTCTTCGTTTCTCAGGCGAAAATTGGTAAGTTTTGCTGCAAAATGACATCAATATGTTCATATTTCGCGTTATCGTGTCAATTTATTTCATCACTGTGTTGTGAATTGAACTGTTCGTACTTTATTGTTTTGTGACGGTGTAAGAGAAGAATTAGTGAAGAAAATAACTGAGTTTTGTTATTTGTTGTTGATTAGCTAACCTAATTTGCTTTAAAAGGAAAGTTATTTTGTTTTTAGTGTCGGTATGAATGAAATGTTTGTGTTTAGTGGAATCGGGTGTAGAAGGTTTTATATTATATACTTCTACTGATTTGGGATATGGCTTAGTTGATTGATGCACTGTTGATAAGCTATTGAGGTATTGGATAAGCTTGCTAATATGAAAATAATTTTGCTGCTTTAAAATGTGTGTTTGATTTGCTCGGATGGTGATGTAGAGTACATGATTAGTAGGGAAACTAGAAATTAGGATGTACCCCATCTTAATAGAAGATGCGAATTGGAGAAGAAAATAGCTGAATTTTGTTCCTTGTTGTTAATTAGCTAATCTAATTTGCCTAAAAAGGATATTTTTTCCCAGTGTCTGTATGAATGAAATGTTGTGTGTAGTGGAACGGATATAGAGGTTTATATTGTCAACTCCTACTGGTTTTGGATATGACTTAGTTGATCGATGCACTGTTAATTAGTTACTCAGCTATTCTGGATGTTGAGGTATTGGATAAGCTTGCTAATATGTAATTAATTTTGCTGCTATAAAATGTGTGTTTGATTTTCTCTGATGTTGATGTACGTGGTTAATAGAGAAGCTAGAAATTAGGATGTTCAGGGTATTATCCCTGTTTAATGGAAGAAAAGAATTAGAGAAGAAAATAACTGAATTTTTCTCTTGGTTGTTAATTAGCTAGCCTTATTTGCCTTAAAGATAAAGTATTTTTAGTCGTGGAATGAATTTAGTTTTGGTGTATAGTGGAACACATATAGAGGGTTTATATTGTCTACTCCAACAATAAGCTACTACGGTAAGCTTGCTGATTTGAAAATAAGTTTGGTGCTTTAAAATGTGTGTTCGATTTTTACCAACATTTGTAGAGTACATGATTAACAGGGAAACTCAAAATTTGGAGGTTCAGGGTATTATCACTGTTTAGATCTGCTTAGATGTGCTCGTTGCTTGTTATTCTTGTACAGGGTAATGATATTGTTTTAATTCCTCCTCTCTTGAAAATGCAACTAGTTATAGGAAAGTCTGAACTAGTTTTTAGAAAAATTGGATAGAAACAAAGTTTATATAGGTAGCAGGGCTTTGTAGTCAATGTGGGAAAAATGCCCTATCAGAAACTAAGGAAATCTAATTAAGCATATAATACTAAAGCAAATTCCCTGATTTAAAACATCCTCCAATTTCATCTCAGCTCCACTAGCAACAACCTACAAACATACCACTGCTCTTACTCGACTACTCCTGGAGTATTCTCTGTTAATGATACAAGTTACCTTTCTCAAAAATAAACATAGCACTGCTCTATTTTTTTGATAAGGATCGCTGCTCTGTGACTTGTAGAAGCAAAGCATTTTCTCTGATATGGAATATCTGGTTCTCATTAATAGTTCTATTTTCCTCAGCTATGCTAATGAGATCCCTCCTTTTTGCGTATGACTAACAATCTTGCCAAGCACTAAGATTTGTTTCAGATTCTCGTAGAAATATGCCAAGAGAAGGTTTTTCCTTGGGTTCACTAAATCACCCTAAAGCTGATCAAACAAGTCATCAATACACAATATAAGATACTTATTCTTGATGGTCACTTTGTTAAACTGCCTATAATCAATGTGCATCCTCATTAATAGTTTTATTTTTCCTCAGCTATGCTATGAGATCCCTCCTTTTGTGTATGGCTAACAACCTTTGCCAACACTAAGATTTGTTTCAGATTCTCGAGGAAATATGCCAAAAGAAGGTTTTTCCTTGGGTTCCCACTTTGATAGCCCCCCTTTGAATATCTGTCATGTATGTGGTCATTTGATTGTATGACTATCTGCTCATGCTTCAATTTATGATAAAATGGCAATTATGCATCATTTCAAGGTGGTCTATTTGGTGGATTAGATGAATGTTTCTTGGTGGAAGCTATCTGGTGATGCACATATAATCTCATGATCAATAATTTGACCAAAAAATTGATCTGGTGTAGTGCCTCTGTTAGGTGATTGTTTTAATGCTCTGCAGCTTAGTGGGGAAGCCATGGGATGAGTTCTGGCAGGGGTGTAGGTTTTCTGCTAGTGGTTTCCTCCTATCTTTTCCCTTTAAAGGTGCTTTACTGATAGATCTGTGCCATTTTGAACCAACTATAACACCTTTTGACAAACAAAAGAAAATGGAAAATATTGTTTATTATTCTATCACAATGCATTAGTTTTACCTTTTGGCTTAAGTTAACTTTAATTCACTAGTTTGATATGTGATCTAAAGTTTTTTCCATTCCTTGACAAGGTTTGATTTGCAGTGCTTTTAAAACATTTTATTAAACTAGAACATATTGACATTATGGATGAAGCTGTTGACGAAGCTATTGGCGATGAGGTGAACGGACTGGATGCCATTGATGGTAGACAACTTCGAAGTAAGGAGATGGACTATACTTTGAGGTCTGGGAACTCCATTATGCTGCAATCACATGAAGTAGTCACACTCGGTGAGGGTGATCATTACCAAACTACTCCTATTTTGTATACAGATATTCTTGACAGAAAGAATCTGGACAGGATAGGATCTTCAGAACATGCAAGTGCTAGTCCTCGTTGTATGAATGATGCTGGGGTCATGGTTGAAGAATTGACACTGCGAAACTACAATGGGAAAAACTTGGCTGTAGTTGGTACCTTGGGCAATAAAGAGCATATTAGACCAAACCAGTGGTTTTATCAGCTAGCAGGTGGATCTGCATGCGCAAGCTCACATGGGGAAGCTGCCTATAGAGACAGGTGTAGGACATCATCGGGTCTCTGGGAGGAAGAAGATGGAGACACATTATTTACCGGACTTCTGAATCAGAACCAGAACACATTAAATGAAAGCCGTAATCTAGGCGGAGAAAATTTGCAGAATAATGGTGATAAAGCTGTTTTGAACAATGTATTACCCTCTTCTGAGGGTATCCGTACTAAGATTATCTCCAGGTCAGGGTTTTCTGAGTATTTTGTGAAAAGCACATTGAAAGGCAAAGGAATCATTTGCAAAACACAGTTACCCCGAGTATCTGCTAGTGAGTCTCGAGACCAGATTCATTCACAGCGTACTAATGCTTCTTCCACTGTTGCAAGCATGGATGCATTTGTTAATCCCAATGTCTATCATGATGGGATCAGTTTAAGAGAACGGCTGAAAGCTGGGGGAAATAAGTTAAACAAAGATGAAGGCTTGTACATCTTCAAACAAGTTCTGGGTTTGGTGGATTTTGCTCACTCTCAAGGAATTAGTGTACAAGACTTGCGTCCATCTTGCTTTAAATTATTGCGCTCAAACCAAGTTGTATATAGTGGAGCATCTGTACGCACTCCGTTGACTGAATATGTGGTTGATCGAGGTGTTTCCCAGTCAGAGAATAACCAGAAAGAGAGAAGTTCAGCTGGCAAAAATATTTCATCCCTGGTCGATCCTTGTGTAAAGAAGCAAAAACTTAGTGAAGACATGCACCTGAAGATGAAGTGGCCTCAATACCCCTTCAAGTCAGGCCATAAATCTGCTTCCAGAAACACTAAATTAAATGCTGCACAAGGCTATGGAGATGAGTCAAATGAAGAGGATTGCATCAAGAAAGAACCTAACAACCTGAGCAAATTTAGATTGCCTCAGCTATCCATTATGTCAAAACCATCGCTGACTTCCATGAGCTTTAAGTTCGAGGAGAAGTGGTACACCAGTCCTGAGCAGTTTACTGAGGGTGGCTGCACATTTTCATCAAACATCTACTGCCTGGGGGTTCTTCTCTTTGAGGTTTGAACATAAACTTCTAGTCAAAATCTTTTCTTTTTCTTGTCTCATTTATGCAGGAAGTTCAATCACTTTGGAATGAGATTTAGCTTTCTGAGCACAATGAAATTTGTTCTTGATCTTATCACCTCTTCTAGAGTTGGTGGTTTTTTGTTATTTGTTAGAGGTCCCAACTAGTGCAGTGAATACTTTGAAAGTCAGACAGGAGTACGATGGGGGTCATGTGATGTTTAAGTCTTGAGTGAGGTAGATAGTTTGTTTCTAGCTTAATTAGTGAATAAGGTGAACCATATATAAGTTTCATTAGCTAGGGTGTGTAAGAATCTGAAATTTGTCATGAGTTCTCTAACAAGGTCTATTGTTTATATTACTTCCTGTAAGATACGTTCACAATCATCCTTAGTCTTTGTATACATGGCAGAATATGTATCTACAATACATAGATGCTCCTAATTCTGTGTAGACTCTCTACATTTTGGTATAGCGCTTGTATCCTTGAGTTATCCCACATTAATAAAATTACTTACCTTATCAAAAAAACATATATGTCCTTAGGTTTTGTTCAGTAAGCAAACAAATTACTTTTCTCCATCTTTTAAGTGTCCGTCTTAGAGCACTCAGTTGATACTGTATTTTCATTGCTAATAAAGGTTTTTCTTTGTCTTTCAGTTGCTTGCCTCATTTGACTGTGAAAGCTCTCATGCTGCTGCAATGCTAGATCTTCGCCATAGGATTCTTCCCTCTTGTTTCCTATCAGAGCATCCCAAAGAAGCTGGATTTTGTCTTTGGTTGCTCCATCCAGAACCTTCAGCACGTCCAACAACAAGGTGGTCAAAATTTCTGGTTCTATTTGTTTTCTCTTGGCTCCTTGACTGAAAATGTTGTGAATGCCTATGGAAAGAGCTTGACCTAAAAAATTGAGTTACTGAACTCGTTTAGTGTTTGAGATACTATTGGTGATTTACAGAGCTTTCAGATAGTTGATACCTCTAAGATTATCAATTGTGATGGCAGAAATGACCATAAGAACAGACAAAAAAAGTTATTAGATTATGATCGAGCTAGGGCTTCCGAAGTATGATATTGTTCATAACTTAAAATTTGGACATTATAGCCCAATGTATTATCCGTGCTAATTGATGTACTTTTTATAAGAAATGACACTCAAGGGAAGTGCAGTCATTTACAAGAGCTCCAAGTTTTTTTTGGCTTTTGTATAAGGTGTTGAGTCTTTTACCTCTTGAGGTACTGAAACTAGCAAGCTGTTTCAACTCACATGACTACATATCTGCTTTGTTTGTATAGAGACTGCTCTAGCCCAGTTTCACCGATAGAGTATAGCTTGTCTAGCATCTCTGAACTTAGTTTTGAGAACAGTGGTAGTCAAGCCTTTTTTTCCATTCAATGTTCTTTTCTTTCCCTAGAGTGCTGGTTAGACATATTCTTCATAAACAGAACAGATGAAGCTAGAATATCATTTTGTGCACAAAATCATTTTCTAGTTGACTGTTGAGCCTTGGAATAAGTGGTATCTTTCTCAAACAGTCTTTTGATTTTAAAATTATTCGTCAGGAGATGTTATTAAATGAAAAAAAAGAGAGAATCATTTTATGAAGAGATTAGTATTGGAACTTTAGGTCTGATCTTTGCATACAGAACTACAAGGGTTATTTTTAATAAGATGAATTTACAAGTTCCAGGGCGGAAGTATTGACTTTTGCTCGCTATAAGATTGTGGTTTTCTAAATGTGACTCGTTATTGTATAGTTATGAGTGTATTGAAATTTGAAACCTGCCAGTTTCTTTTTCAGTTTTCCCTTTTCATTAGTATTTCAGTTATCTCATTACTGGTATGGTACAGGGAAATCTTACAGTCTGGAGTTATTGCTGAGATTAAAGAATTACCTGGAGATGTCTCACTGTCATCTATTCACGAAGAGGAATCTGAGTCAGAGTTATTATTATACTTCCTCATGTCACTGAAAGATCAAAAGCAGAAGGATGCCACAAAGTTAGTGGAAGAACTCAAATGTATAGAAGCAGATGTCCAAGAGGTTCAGAAGCGTCGAAGCAGCAAAGGCCTTTTTCCGTCTTCACACCCACAGTCTCTTGTTCAGCGGCAGACCAGGTTTATTCAGAAAGGAGCATCAAGTTCAGATGTGTATCCGAAGCTTCCACCTGTATGTGAGAATGGAACTAGATTGATCAAGAATATCAAGCAGCTTGAGAGTGCTTACTCCTCCATGAGATCCAATATTCAGCCGTCTGATGATGTTGCCATGGTCCGTAGAACTGAAGAACTTTTTAACAATCAGGAGAACTTTGTCTCGACAGAAAATGATAAAGAGAAGTATAGACCCACAGATCGGCTTGGAGGTTTCTTTGATGGCTTATGCAAGTATGGTCGGTATAGCAAGTTCAGAGCAAGGGGAATATTAAGAAATGCAGATCTGAATAATTTTGCAAATGTCATTTGTTCTCTGAGCTTTGACAGGGACGAGGAATATTTAGCTGCTGGTGGGGTGTCGAAGAAAATTAAAGTATTTGAGTATCATGCCCTCTTTAATGATTCTGTTGACATTCATTACCCAATTATCGAGATGTCAAACAAATCTAAGCTCAGCTGCATTTGCTGGAACAACTATATCAGGAACTATCTGGCTACCACTGACTATGATGGTGCAGTTAAGGTGTGTATTTAATTTTAGTTTTCTGTCAGTGGCATTGGTAGAGTATTGCCTTATATGTATGTTGAACCTGTCCCTTGCTCATAGTTATTGCTTATGATGACTATTGAGGTGATTTATAGTCAAAAGGAAATTATCTTCCGAATGTGGCGCTCCATGCTCAATTTTCGTCGACTCAATTTATGGAGTCTTATGTTCATCACACATCTTTCACTTAAGGAGTGAGTTGCACTGTAGCATGCGAGAGCTTATATCTGTTGCACTTTATTTCTAGGCAACTTACGTATTTCTTCTTGTTCGTTTTTTAGCAATACAGAGCATGTAGACAAGTTGTGGTGAATGTGATACGTTGACTCTGTGAATGTTGTACCCTTGTTCCAGAGGATAAATTGATCCATCCACTAGAAATAATTTTGGATTTGGAGCACTTTCAACTGAGAGAGGGTTGGCTATGATCCTTGTATGACATAACTACCTTATCTTCTTTTTGCATATCTCCTAATTTGCCTTTCGATATAGTTATTTAAACAACTTAAATAAAATGTGAACTTGTAGACTCTGCATCTCTTCCAGTCTGTTCTCTTTTTCACCCAATATGATTTTCCTGGTCTTTGTTTTGTTTTAACAACTGTGCTGTTTATTCACCCTTGTATAATGTTTTTGACATACTGCTTAATTTTCACAATATTGTTTTATTGCTCATAACTCTGACCTGTAAATGCTGGTGTTAACTTCACTACTTTTATCTGAATATCTCGTGACTTTGTCAATGGTTTCAGTTATGGGATGTGTCTACTGGTCAACCTTTTTTGCATTTGACTGAGCATAATGAAAGGGCATGGTCTGTAGACTTTTCTCGTGTGGATCCCACAAAGTTAGCCAGTGGAAGTGACGATCATTTGGTGAAACTTTGGAGCATCAATGAGGCATGCTTCCCTCTTTTGATGCTATTCTATATTGTACCTCCATGTTTTGATTGAGAAGTTCCCTCCCCCCTGCCCTCCCTCCAACACAAATCTCCCTATTGGACAAAAAAAGGAAAAAAAGGTCGTAGTTTGAAGTTCAGTGTACAGTGAAATGCAAGGAAATAGAGGTTTAAGACAATTTTGGATTTATAACGTGTGCATTCCCCTCAAAATTAGAATAATGAATATGACAGAATGTGAATGCTCTACTTGCCCAGAAATAGATATGCCTTGCTTGTCCCTTTTGGGTGCAGTGGCGCTAAAGATTAAAGATTAGCAAATATATATATATATGTATACATAAAAATTATCTCTGTTGAACACAGAGAAAAGAAAAGTCACCTGTACATAGTCCACTTAATCTAATTTAGTGAAAAAATTAATTCAACAAAATATTCATGAAGGTATAGAAAAAAAGACATCCACTTTTTCTTCATATATGTGATATTATCTCATTTTCTTCTGTTTCATAGTGTTCATTGTATCAAATTTTCCTTCTGTGCAGAAGAACAGCGTGTGCACAATCAGAAACAAAGCAAATGTTTGCAGTGTTCAGTTTTCACCTGACTCCAGTCATTTTCTGGCTTATAGCTCTGCCGATTACAAGACTTATTGCTATGATCTTCGTAATACCTCAGCTCCTTGGTGTATATTGGTTGGCCATGAGAAATCTGTTAGTTATGCAAAATTTTTGGATGCTGAAACGCTCATTTCTGCATCCACTGACAACAGTTTGAAGATATGGGATCTCAATAAAACCAACTCAAGTGGCTATTCGACCGATGCTTGTGTCTTAACCCTTAAAGGGCACACCAACGAGAAGGTTGGCTATTAATAGAATATCAGTCATTTTTGGTTGTATATCTATGAGATCCAAAATTTTGAATTGCCTACTCAATCATGATATCTTCGCTATCAGTACCATTATTGCTGTATGAACTGACATCTTGTCTTTTATTGTTAGAATTTTGTGGGATTATCTGTGAACAATGGATACATAACTTGCGGGTCAGAAACAAATGAGGTAGGTTCCTTGCTCCCCCGTTTTAATGAGGAATACAACCATATGAATCTCTTCTATTGCTATGACTGAAGATGGGAACTAATAGGAAAGGAGGGTTGAGGTGTTAAGTTTGACCCTTACCTAATCAATATACAGTCACATACCATGGACATTGATAATGTTGATTTGTTTGATCAAGTTATTGGCTGCCTCCTACATTTTAGTTTTCTTGCAAAAATATAGTAAAACTGAGGTCTTAATCGTCTTCTGTGTCTTGCAGAAGAAACACATCCTGCTAGTCATTTGCGACATTCACTCCCCCAGAAAAATGAATCAGTGTTGCACTGTTGTTGAGTTGAATTTCCTCATTTGCAGCCATTTTATGCTTTAAAAAAGAAAAGTTATTTCATTCACTTTCTGCATTGAGTTAAAGGAGCCATATGTAAAAGATATTCTTACATGTAAGTTTTACGCAATGAACCCTCATGCTGAGAACACAAAATTTGCAAATAGTACTACAGTGTGTGTATTTATCATATTGTGCATCTATTGCACCAGCTTTTTTTATTATGACAAGCCGTCGTGGTAGACAATTTCCTGGAAAGCTTTCTTTGACCCAAAGCCTTTGGCTGCTAAGAAAGGAAAAAGGAAGTGTTGGAAATTAACAAGAAAGTGAAAGGCAGCTGAACACTTAAAAAATTCCTCCGAATCATGTCTTGCAATCGTGATCGGAATTTGAAACATGAAAGCAAACGGTTTGTTCTTGTTTTACAGTTTCCTCCTCCTGTCAAGCATTGCATGCAGAAAATTACTGTTGCTCGGACTCTTCAATAATGTCAAGGGATGCGTGTCGGATCGCCAAAAGTGGTGTATTTTTGGAGAATCAGACATGGGTGCGTGCGGCATCAGAAGTGAAGGGTCCACGCAACTTAGGAAAAATATTTTGCCAGTTACTTTTTCTTTGCTGCAACTCTCTGACAACTTTTTGACATCCAAACAAAGTGAAATAGAAAAACATACAGAAAAAGGAGAGGACTTCTTATTTATAGGCTTATCTCTTCCCTGCAGGTCTTTGCTTATTACAAATCTCTGCCCATGCCTATTACTTCTTACAAGTTTGGCTCTATTGATCCAATCTCTGGTAAAGAGATTGATGACGACAATGGACAATTTGTTTCAAGTGTTTGCTGGAGACAAAAGTCAAATACTGTTCTTGCTGCCAGTTCCAGTGGCTGCATAAAACTACTCGAGATGGTTTAGACGTAGACCAGCTGAAGAATTGCAGTCTTCATTAGATCCTTTCTCATCAGGTTTCCCGGGAAGCTTTGAATGGATCGTGTTGAAATGCAGCTGTATGATTTCCTTGGTAATTTCTGGGATATCTTCTCTAAAAGTTTAAGGTTAAGGACCCGAGTCTGCTACTTTGTCTTGACAATTGTGGGTCGTTTGGTTAAAAAAGCTTAGGAAGCTGAACAGGAGGGAGTCTTTCTTTTTAAACTGGAAAGGGAATAGTTGCTGAAATTACTCGCTCAAGGCACACATATGCAACATTCCTGAAGATGCAATGCAATTGGACCTGATATGCGGTGAAGAGCCATTTCTGCAACATAATTGCCTGAATCTTGAGATATCCCCTCAAAACAGATGCAAGCACAATAGTGATGACCTCCATAGTTTGGAAGGCTCACGGTGTAGCTGAGTGAAGTCCATATGAAATTGCAGTCCAGATAAATTTTGTTGGTGTGTGGTGTTCATTTGTACATCTAGATAGATACGGGCATTGTAAAAGCATGTCTTGCGAAGCAATATATGAGTTATTGTACATGTCATAATTCCCTTACCCTTACATAGCAATATATAAAAAAGTTGTACATTGACCTGTCGATTGAATTTTAGTGCTTTGCCATATCTTTTGTGCCATTTTGGGGTCTAGATGAAAAAAAGTTTGTTATGTTCTTTCAAGTGAAACCAATGTGACGTGAATCAAAGTCTGCAAAATATGATTCATAAATGTGAATTGCAGATATTTTTAGCTGAACTTTCGCAGTTGTGAATGGCTGAATAGCATTCGAAACCTGTGAAATCCAGAGAGTACAGACCTCCAACAAGTAAAAATAGCTTAACGTTAAGCATAATATACAAATTTTAACCATCCTTTGCTTTAAAAACTTTGAGCTGCAAAGTTGTTCTAGTCAAATTTGAAAATTGAAAACCGCATGAACTTTGTTAACTGTTGTGCACAGATTGGCTATTGCTAATGCTCTGAGGTTTCCTTGGTCTACTTGGGCTCATAGCTGAGGACAAGTGGAGCTCTCGGCTTACTCTGGCATAACGAGAACACGGATTTAATGGTGATGCACATGGTGATTGATATCCATTTCCATATGTGGTGATCGCAGGTGATCTTGGAGATGAACCTTTTAGGCTTCGTGTTGGAGAAGACATAGTTGATGACTGTATTCTCTTAACTCTAGCTGGTGAAGATCTTGGTGATGGGTCTGTCAGTTTTTCTACAAAAAGCCATTTATGTTAAGAGTCTGAGCTAAATATTCTCATTACAAAAACATGCAAGTTGACAAAGTTGGAAGAGCTAACCTGGTGTAGTGCTAGTCTCTTTGTCCTGTAGTTTTTTGTGAAATGGTGCTTTCTTTACTGATACCTTTGAATTGCTTGGTTTCGCTGCTGTTTTCGCAGACGACATTGAGTTTTGATTGGCTTCCGGATTTGATAGAACTTTCTTCTCTGGATTCTTGGATTTTGTTCTTCTTGACAAAGCTTTCCTTTGCGTAGGATCACCACGAATGGTCTTGACATTGGCAGCTGTTGATGACTGCTTCTTTTCTGGACTTTGAGAATCTTTTGGTTGTTGGTTGTCAGATGAGTTTTGCTCCACTGGAGTTGCAGAACTTGTTAGTTTCTGATCATCTGGTGCATGTTTCTTTTCTTGAATCTCGGAATAAGTTAATATCTGATCATCACCTGATGAATTTTTCTTCTCTGAAATCACAGGAGACACTGTTTTCTGCTCACTCGATGAAGGTTTTCTGTCATCTGTTTTCGTAGACATTACATTCTCCTGGATTTCCAAAAGATTCAGCTTTTTGTTCTTTCTCATTGATGAAATGGCCTTCCGTGGTGTTGTATCAACACGCGGTGAGGACTGATCACCTGATGGTGTTAGTATTTCCTTCCTTTCCAGAATATCATCATAGATTGACTTTTCATTTGCTGCTGCTGGGAATTTCTCTTTCGGACTCTCAGAACTAACTGACATTTGCTCGAATGAGGAAACTTTTCGAAGTGGTGTCTCGGATATGACTGACCTCTGATCCCAGAATCTTGGATCTTTACTCTCTATTATCTCTGAACAAACTGACCTTCGATCACTTGGACCGAAAAAGAGATCATCCATTGCATCCATATGCTCATTGTCGCTCTGCATTGATGCTGTCCTGTGGCTCGAATAACCATAATGTGATGAATCCCAGTGCTTGTCTTTAGAGTTTCCAGATATTCTCTCTTTCTCAACAAGTCTATAAGCAAACATCTGGAAAGGAATTTGTGATACCGGGGCCAAACCAGTGCTATCCTCTCCTGGGAACTTCTTTGAGTAGCCAGCCTCGATTTCACAGTAGTCTACGAGTGGAGGAGGACATTCAGGTTGGCCATGTCCTGGATTGATGACAAGTACTTTCTTGATATAATGCAAAATCCTACACAAAGAAGAGAAACTTGGGCGAAGGTCTGGATTCGTTTGCCAGCATTTTCTTGTCAAGTTTACGAGATATTTAGGTGAAGGATGCGGGAAGAGAGGTCTCTCCCCTGTTCTAATATTCTGCGCCATTTTCTCCCCTTGGAGATGTTCATCAAACGGAGCTTTCCCCGTTAAAAGTTGAAAGCATATCATTCCATAACTATAAACATCAGCTTTCTCTGTATACTTGTAAGTGCATTTGCTTTCTGGTTTTTCCTTTTCAGTGAGAATTTCTGGTGCATACCATATGAAAGACTCAGCAGAATTTTCATCAGCAGCCTTATAACTACTCTTAATAGATGTTAAACCAAATCCTTTAACTTTTGCATGAAAATAACTCTCCGCGGAGGGATTTCTTGATTTAAGGAGCACGTTAGATGGATTCAGCTCTCCGTGATAGATCTTTCTCGAGTGCAGATACTCCATCCCTCGAGCAATCTGAAGCATAATATCGACAGCAACTTGGACAGAAAACGGTCCTTTCTTCCTCTGACTCGAATTCTCTTTTATGTAAGTTGCTAAACTTTTATTCATTAGCTCCATAACAAGGTATCCTTCTTTCTTTTCTTCGTCGTAAAAACCACAATGATATTGCAGAATGTTGGGATGTGAAAGTGAAAACACTAAAGAAATCTCAGCAACTACTGGTTCAATCAGCTCACCAAAAAAGTTCCTCAACGCAAACGTTTCTCCTAACCATTGAATCTCCTTAACATGTCCTCCTCGCGAGCCTAAACGTCTCTTCACATGATAATCACTTGCTCCAATCAAGATTGAACTAGGCAAGAGCATAATTTGTCTGAGTTGCTTTGATCCATCTAGTTTCTTAAGCAATATCTCAGCTAGCCTATGCTCGTTTATCGCCAAGTTTTCTGCAACATTCATCTTTTGACTGATCATTTCAACAAGATACCATCTATCTTCTTTCCAACAACTCTCCAATTCACTACATATCTCTCTAGTAACTAGGTATTGTTTCCCAAACATCCATTGAAAGAATCTTGGATCACACATTGACTCTCCCTCGTACTTTTTAGCGAGTGCAGTCCTCCTCTTCTGCATATCTTCCTCATCGAAACCCGAGATTTCTGCAACTGTCTCAATAGCCTCAATCACAACAGGGAAACAACAGAGCAAATTATGAACATGAAACTCAACACAGTCCTTATTGAGATGTAAACTTATAGCTTTACCCCACAAATCTTTCACATCCAAACAACTTTTTATGTACATTTCACCTTCTTTAAAGATCCTATGAAGCTCTTTCATTGGATGTTCAAGTGCTTTCCACTTTGTGTTCCTCTCATTCAACCTTAGATTATGTTTGATCCCCTCGGAAATCGTGTCGAAAGCTTGTACATACATGTCAAACAGAAGACAACATTGCTTCTGGTTTATTTGAATGTCATGTTTCAATATCATTAGAGCAGTTAAACTCCCAACTACCTCACCAATCTGCCTGAATTGATCCATTCAGCTTCAAGAGTACAACAAATTTCAAAACAACATAGTTAGACTTCTCTGTTACAATCATCGCGAATATTTCACTATAACAACCATGTTTTCTATTGGACTAACAATATTTCGCTATAGCAACCTAAAATATTGGGACAAACAGCATTTTGATGGTATATTTGAAATTAGAGCAACATTAGTAGAAATTTCATTGTATGAAAAAGAATGTGAACATCTAAAAATAAGGTATGTTGAACCATTGATGGTAATTAATCATGACATAAAAACTAATTTAGCATTAATTGCATCATGTGAAGCTTCACACATATATAATCAAATAAACAACAACTATGTTTAAGTCTTGAACAAGTTGAGGTTGGGGCGGTCAGTTATAAGAATCATCATTGTTTCATATAACGAAATACGTCTTATCTAAACATTATGAAGCCAACAAAAATCAGGGAATTAATGAAAAACGCGTACCGACTACAAAATAGGCAAAATTGAGCTGGATTTTTGCAACTTGGACAAGGAAAAATGCTGAATTCTATTAGATTGTGATGAATCTAATAGAAATTCAGCACCAACCCTTTTTTTATCTGATCAAGAAACCAACTTTCTGGTAATAAAATCTTCAGAAAAAAAGTATCCAAATTATATGTGACTATGGTAACATAAAATTTAAAATTACCAAGGGTGACAAATTATAGGTTGTTTTAAAAAATGACAAAAGAACCAATGTATTTTTAAGGTTTATTCTTATAAGATTTTTGGTTTCTTTTTGTTCATTTTTTTCTGCCAACCTGATCAAGAAAATGGAAAAGTTGTTTCTTTTGGATTTCAGAGATGAAAATGGCTATTAACGCAATTCCGTTTATTTTGGGGCTCATTTAAATATGTTTCCGCAATTTTAGCTATTTTTCTCATTTTTTTTCAACGAATTTTCTGTCAAAAGCAATTTCATTCACATGATTCAAATCCGACTAGATTCTAGATGTACTACTAGTTTACATAAGGAATATTCAACATAGGGTTAATTCATTTTTGGTCGCTTAGTTATTGATAATTTCTGATTTTAGTCTTTATGATATCTGACTAAATAAATTCAATGTTCAATTTTGTAGAGTTGTGCAATTTTTATTCCTTTACTCGTAAATATATGCATATCTTTGTTGGAAGCATGCACTTGAGAAATTAATTAAAAAAGTCTAAATACATCACTAATAATTATAAATGTCAAAATATATCTCTTAGAAATTTATTTAAAAGGTCCAAACATTCCCCTATATTACTTCGTGAGGAGCATATTTGATGTTTTAAATTATATAGGGATGGATTTGAAACAAAAATTAACATTAGAAGTATGTATAAGTCGATAAGTTAATGAAAGATATGAAACAAATTACAAACGTTTTGAAAAAGAATAAAAAGCTACTGTCATTAATAAAGTAGCTCATAGAATATTCATTCATTTAATACTATAAGGTTTCCAATTGCATCCGTCAATGAAACGTCTAAGACTTGATCTTCGAGTCATAATTAGCCTCATCCCAAGATATATTGGCTATAAAAGGACTACCTTATGTATGTTGAGAAATCACAAAGAAAAAGAATCATGAGTGGAAGTGGTGCTTGCCAATATAATAACCCTTCATATACTACAACAACCATGTTTTCTTTGAACCAAAACAAAAATAATCAATCTCAACTTCAAGTCAAAATCGAAAATTCGAAATCATGTTACACTTCTAGTACTTGTACTAGTAGTAATTTTCAGATGCCATTGCACTATCCAAGGTACAAAAAATCCGATTACGAGACGATGCCGATGTGGAAACTCGATTGCCTTCTCAAACAATATGGACTACCGGTGATCGGAGATGTCAATCACAAGAGGAAGTTTGCTATGGGAGCTTTCCTTTGGCCTAGCCAAACTTAAGCACTTTGAATGATTCGGAATATTCTAGGACGAGTTCTGCAGGTTCAACTGAACGTTACTAAATTTAAATTGTGAATTCGACTAGAAATTGTAATATTGAACTATGATCATAGTCATGGTTTTAGTATTATTGAAATAATGTGATATGTCATAATGTATCCTATAGGAACATTAGTAGTGTTTTATTTTAATTTCCTCTCTTACTATATTTTATCCCTAGATTAAGGTTTCTTTAATTTAATTTACTATATATGGTGTAATGATCTTGTGAGCTCAGTCAACTGTTTAAATTTAATTTGAATAAATTTTGAAAGAATTATCAGTGTAGCTATACATTTGCAAGGGGTTTACTTCTTCTTTTTCGTTTTTTTATTTAGTGTTTGGTCCCCATTGGAAACAAATAATCCAGATTAACTATGAATTATTTAGCGATAAATTTCGTAACGAGTTCCCATTTCTTAACTATGAAAATAATATTGCATGTAGTTGTGGTAAGGTTTTGCAACCACGTACAATGTACAATATTGACTACTTCATCAGATCAATCCATTGGATAGATCTTTTTTCTTTCTTTCATTTATTGCAAGTACTATATGTTGTACCTTTGTCGTGTCCATGAGGCAATATTGAGTAATAAAAAATAAGTATCGTGTTAGCTCGATATTCAATCAATTTAATTACGGCTGAATCTTGAATTAATTGCATCTGATACAATTGGATCGATTGGTTGCCGATGTAACATATGCATAAAGAAAACTATAACTTCGAACTAACTCCAAACCAAAAGCAAGTTTGCGGGACGAGAATTGTTCAATATCAAATAAAATAATTAACTACAATCTATGTTTGATAAAATAATATGCAGGCTCAACTTGGGCAGCAAAATATAAGGATAAATCTGTCTTTCATAATAAAAAAAATAAACTTTCTTAAAACGTATAAATAACTCGATTCTAAAACTTAGCTCATAAAGTAAGGCTATTCATATCAATATCACTAATAACCTCAATCAATATGAAAGTCCAATATATACTATTTGTCTAGTTGGACATATCCTAACGAAAGTATTTGCAAAGGCCTATTTTTGGGTCGGGATGATATTCTCAATAAGATTTTTTTTTATTCTCAATGACTGAAAGCCGAGATCTCTGATTAAAAGTAAAGAAATCTCAATCATTTTATCACAACTCATGTTTCTACTTATGAAGTTCACGTAGGTATATCTTGAACCACCAATGTTATAAAAACAAACATGTATTTTTGCTATTAGATACACTGAAATAGGGAGAGAGGTGAGCAAGAGAGGAGGGAGGCGAGTGAGATAGTCTATGTATCCCACAAACATGTAAATCAATCTAGACATGTATCTGGAATATAAGTTACATTTTGAAATATAGATGTATAGGAAAAGAGGCGAGTGAGATAGTTAGATACATGCGAATCCATTTGTATACAAGGGCGGCTCAATGCTTATAAAAATGAGGCCAATTTTTTAGTAATAATAAAATTATTATAAGTTTTTTTTAACAAAAAAAAAATATTATATTTTTTAATTTATTTGTCATATTTTAGTTTCTTTCGAAATATTAAAGAATGTTTCTTTTTTGGGGGTCAATTTTTAAATTTAACTTCCACATGATATGTTTAAGACCACAAGATTACAAAATATTTTGCTCATAGTTTAAGACCATAGAAAAAATAAAGTTTTTTTTATTAAAAAGAAAGAAATAACTTTGAATCCCAATAATAAAAAAATTATTAAAAGTTAGGCATCCGATTTATTTTTGGCTTTAGGCCAACTAAATAAATTACACTAATTTTGAACTCAACTCCACCGTCCAAATTCTAACAAATTTCATAATATTAAAAACTCGCATGAAAGAAAGTATTTACTTATAAACTAGTAAAATTTATGTTGTTTACCCAAAAAAAAAAAACAATCTTTTGTATCATTTTAGTTGATGGCCCAAAATATTAAGTCCACAAGACCCAAAACATTGAGCCCACAATTGGACCTACAAAAAGAATCAAAATAAAACTAAATATGGCTCAAACCAAGCAGCAGGCCCAACAATACAACCAAGATCAGATCCAATGCTGAAATGTGGAAAGATGCAAAGCCAACGAATATGGCGCCAACTAAGGGTAGAGAATAGGTAACAACCTAATAATAAGTTATCTGACTTTTTCCCTCCCAATGCATTTGGCAAGCCTCGCATTCTTACCAATTACCGATTTTTTCGTTCATTCATCTAAATTAATTTCAAAAAAAAAAATATTACTTATTATTATAAAACAAAATAACATTTTCATATCTCAAACTTTTTCATCAATCACAATTTTTCAAAACAATTTCTGAAAATTTGTTGTGAAATTGAAGTGAAAAATCTCTTTTTCGTTTTGATACATTTTTTCTTTCGCTCTCTCTGCGAATAAAGCTCTTTTTTTTAAAATCTTACAAGATAAAGAGCTGTTCGCAGAGAGAGTTGAAGAAATATATTAATTACTACTAATTAATAATTAATTAATTAACAATGGCGATTAATGGTTCTTCTAGTAAGGTGATGTTTGGCTTCTTTGTTGCATTTGCCTTAATTTTCTCCATCTTTTTACCTACTGCTCAAGCCCAACAGCCTTATGCTCCAGCACCTGCTCCGGCAAGTGATGGTATGTTTTTTTTTGTCATAACAGCTTGATTATGAGTTCACGTGAATTTAGTAATTTTTGTCCAAATTTTCTATACATGTTTAGTTTTTATATGATTAAACCCGTTATTATGGCACATTTGACTTAAGGTTCTTGTAAAAATTCATAAACTTAGAATTCTGAACTAAATCATCTTTGAGTATAGTAGAATTCGATAAATTTTGTTTGTAGCTTGAATGTATAATAAGAAATTACTATATGTTAATGTGTCATAATGATAATAACTCATAAACTTCAAATCTGAATCCCACAAAAAATATGTTGTTTTGTTGTTAGTTTAAATTTGTTGATCGATCGATTCTAGATTTCTAGTATCTTTTTGTTCGATTTAGGTTTGATTTAGATGTTCTTTGCACATAATTATGTTTTGGTAGAAATGATATTGGTGAACATAATGTTCACCAGAATTCTTGTGCCAAATTAGGCAGCTTAATATTTTTGTTTTATATTCTTGGTAACACAGGCCTTTTCGAATGAGATATTTTTGTTTTTCACACGATATTCGATATTCATTTAATTTGGATATAGCTTGGGAGAAGCACTCATTACCATTTTCTTTTACTCTGTTGGGAAAAATAATACTTTTTTTCCTGTCCTATTTACATAACAATGTTACTCATGAGATAATTATAGATTATTTAATAGTCTAATATGTTTTTAGCTAATTAATATTATTTAATAGTCTAATATGTTTTTAGCTAATTAATTTTATTGTTGTGTTCAGGAACAACAATTGACCAAGGGATTGCATACGTATTAATGTTGTTAGCATTGGCAGTTACATACTTCATTCACTAAGTTGATGTTTCCTTTAGTGTCTAATTAATTATTAATTGTATTTTGGTGAAGATGATTAATTAATTTTGTCAGTGCTTATTATTTTGACATATACATGAAATATATATAAGGTTATTGTCATGTTGTGTTGCTAGGACATGTAAATTTTGTCATCTTCATACTAACTTTGACATGCTATTAATTTTTTTTTAGATTTTTCAACAAAATCCATGTATTTCCACAATTTTTTTGGGACCTTTTTTTTTTAGTTATTAGCCAATGTTGATCATCTTTACAATGGTCAATTTCATCGTAAATTTTTTTATTATGGTGTCTGGATCAGCTTACACACATTTCAACTAATTTTAAAGGGTACTTATTATGTAATACAGACTTTTGTCTTATTCTCTTTTTTGTTGATGTTATCTAATATATGAAGTTATAAACCGGAGAAAAGAAAAAAAAACTAATATAGGAGAAAGGAAACTCAAATATAGAAAATGGTGATTAGATCATTACTCGAACTAGTAATATTTATGCTTTGAATTGGGAACTATAATAAAAGTTATATTTCAAAGCAAAATTTGTAGTATTAATTTTTAAAAACTACGGAGTAGATCGCGTTTATTAATACGATTTTAGACCATATCGTTTACTCCATGATAAAGAAAATTACATATTCATTTGATTATAATTCGAATCACAGTGTCACGAATTTGAATTTTCGTTTCCAAACAATGTTAATCTAGTTTAGTCTTCCCTTGTCCCCCACGCATCCAAATAAACAAAATCGGATTTTCTAGTAATAGGTATCAGTTAATGAGAATTAAAAAAAAATTCATTCTCGTCAATAGGGAGGTTGTTTCCGATAGCAAAGATGTTGGATATTCTGTATTTTTGTTTGTGGGCCTGTATAAGGTGTTTCAGATAAGGCCCATAAATGTGGACTTGGGCTTTCATCCTACATTTGTGTATTTTAGGCCCAAATTGTTCCAACTTGCAATTTAATTTGTCATCATACCAATTAGTTGAGATTATGTTTTAGTCTTTCAAGGAATGACAAATATAATATGCTGATAAAAATCTAAATAAATTATAGTAAACTAGATTATTTTATTTTATTTTAATAATAAGACTTAGATGGTTTATCTAGAGTGACATGAACAATGAGAACTCATATAATTGACCACAACTTAATTATTATTGTTTCATGGGATACATGACCAAGCAATCAAGTAATTCAAAAGTGGGATTCATACTACAACTTGGATTGTCCCGTGCGAATTGAATTAGTAAGGCCCAAATCGAGTATCAAATATCGAGTGAAAAATCAGGAAAAAAATTTGAGTTGCTCCAATGAAAACTATTGATTTTGGAGTTGACTATATCCTTTGACTTTTTCATTAGAAAAACATATCCTATAAGCATTTTATTGAGAACCCATACAAAAGCATGATATTTGAAAATTTTGCTACAAAGTGTGTTTGTATAAAGAGGCCCACAATAGGTGGGCCAAGTTTTGGCATGTGAAGCGTGAATATATTAAATTTTAGCCCATTTTGTACTTATTATCATAAAAAATATCATGCCTCTTTATGTGTCTACAGTCCTCAATTTTACAAACAATCTTTAAAAAATAATAGAATTTTTTAAATTGTAATTTATAGATTTTCTTTTATCTTTGAGTTTAAGGTCTTTCGAAAATAATTTATCTACCTTTATAAGGTAAGGATAAGATCTGTGTATATCAGATCGCACTTTATGATACTACATTGAGTATATTGTTTTTGTTGTAATTTATAAATATTTTAAATTACGATCTAAAAGATTCTTTTGAATAAACTCATAATAGTATAACATACCTTATGTAGTTCTATAGAAATTTACGAGGACAGAATGTACGCAGATCTTATCATTTATTTTGGGTCTGGGCCTGTTTTAAGAAATCAGCCCAAAGATTTCTTACATTCCGACCCATCACTTTCCTGTCGGTGGGTGAGAATGACATATTGGACCCTACTACAGAAATTGGGTTTTAAAAAACAGCCTTTTATTTAGCAGCCTAATTGCTTGAAGAGACACATAACAATGGCCTTTAGTATTTTACCCATACAGTGGCCGCAAATGGACTCACCCTCTGTTGACACATGGATTGTTATTCCGCGAAAAAGTTTATTTCCTCAATCTCAGTTATATGATGAAGCTTGACTTGATACTGAATTTAAGAAAGAAAGAAGCAACGACGATAATAACATACTCAATGAAATTTCACTAAGGGGGGTCTTGAGAGGGTATAGTGTACACAAACTTTATCATTACCTCGTGGAGGTAGAAAGACTCTCAGCTCAAACACATCAAATCCAAGTAAAAGAAAAAAAACACGATAAGAAAAAAGAAAAATATTTTGAAATTTGTATTCTAAAATAAGTTCGTAGGGTGTCACTAATGGATATTTAAAGTTAATCATTACTAATTATAGAAATGTTATTATTTTTTAGATATAGAAATTGAAATAGAGGAATGTAAAAATAAAAAAATTCCACCAATAAAGTATTTTATTTATACCAATATATAGTACTCCATAATAGTACCTCCATACATATTTCACATGAATGCCTTCTTCCTTTGTTGCTAAAATTTAATTAAAGTTCATGCATATTACATAGTGGACCACTCTTTATGTTTTTTTTTGGTTCGTTGAATTAAATTATTTTTTCTTCCTCAAAAGGGACATCAAGTGGACAAAATATACAACAATAATACACGTTTGTTTTAGTGTTTTTTAACTAGTGAAGTTTAAAAAATCTAGGTTGTACCATTGATAATTCCATGACTATTAACATCTCTATAAGTTCGAATTAGTCAATTGAAATGTAGATAATATATTTTATTTCGAAATATCAATAAATTCACGTCCAAACACCTATTTATATACTAGCACCACCACTTCAAGTTGATGATTATACATAGTTCTAAAGGAACATTCGATGTGATAGTTCATAGAGAATAATCGAAGGGCCATTATGTTAATGGCTTGAATTTTTGTAGAGCGATGTTCCATCTTTATCATTAAGCTATCGAGGAATATGTATTAATTAAGAAAGTCAATTTTTATTCTTCGGACCAATCTATAACCGACAAAAATTGAATCTCTAACTCTTTTTCACATACAACAATAATAACATATCGAGGACGATTTCACAAATAGCGTGCACATTATTAAATGAATATTTAGCTTAACTCAAATCCATATAAGTAGTCTAGGAATTTTTCCTTATTGATGTGGATATCAATTTTATCAGCTTTATCCCTATCTTATAAGAATAGAGAAACTATTTTTCCTGTCCAAGCGTAAAGCCTCTAAGAAGGAAGCCGCGATCAACCATCTCCTTTCGAGATTCAATATAGTTTTGTTAAATAAATTTTTTTGAAAAATAAAAAAGATTTATTTTATTTTATTTATAAAAAAGAGCATTTGGGGCAGTGAGGGACCATGGGCATGCAGACAGAGCAGAGGGGTTGCCCTTACAAAGGACGGAAAGGGCAAATGGGCACTTGCTATTTGCTATTTTCCCCCATTACCATTTCGTGACTTCTGCCCAAGTACCTGCCCTTGACGGGACGGAGCCAGGTAGAATCAAGTGGTTCTCCTATGTAAAAATTATACTATTTATATATAATTAAAAATATTCTTATATAATGTATAATATATGTATTCATGTGTTTAACTGGATTTTGTAGCTATCTAGTGACCAGGGTTAAAAATATTGATAGTGAGAAGGTAAAATTGTATAGAGTTTTGTTTTCCACGCTCGCTTTAGGATAAACGTATGTATTTTTTATTAATCGTGTGATATTTATATCGATCAGATGCTTAATTATGTCATCAAATCTTGCAGGTATAACTATGGATAAAGATAGTAAACCACCTTACGACTAATTAAAGATAGTAATTCAAATCCTACACACTATTACTCTGTTATTTTCATACTCGTCTCGTCGAATCATTGACTATGATTATAATTGGAGTAGCTAATTCAATCCAACATATCAATTGCTTAGGGCCAAACTCACATAATATTTCCCAAAACACCCATATCATTAAAATAATTCCTAAATTATTAGGTTTTTTCTTTTCTTTTACACTCCCAACAACAAAATTTTAAAAAAAAATTAAAAAATAGTTATAGTACAGAGTACTCACCCTGCGCAAAATAGCTCTGCCGCCGCAATTGGCAGTATTGTTTTCAGCAACAGTGGCTGAATTATACCAAGTGGGGGTGCCTCATGATTTTACGGGACCAACTGACTTGAGCTGAGGCAGTTGCGTAATATCAAGTTTATCTGAATTCAATAACTTTGATTTGGAATTTAAATATATGTATACAAATATAAAAAAAAGTTACAAAATATATAGTAGATATGATTCATTTCTAAAATAAATAATCGATTCAATGTTAACATTTTTTTTTTTAGATTTAAACTCATAAAGATTAAATTTCGAATATAACATTTAATGTGGGGGTGGGGCCGCAGGAGCGGAGCCAGCTTAGTATAAGGGGATTCATCCGAACCCCCTTTGATGGAAAATTATATTATTTATACATGATTAAAATAATTTTTTAGGTATATATAATAGATGTAGAACTCACTTTGCTACTTCATGTGTCAATTTCAACAGATTTTGAATCCCCTTAATGTAAATCCTGGCTCCACCACTGGATGGGGGAGTGGCTCACTATGGTCCGTTGAGGTATACAAGGTGTATATTTTAAGCAAAAACGAAGAAGATCTTTTTTATTGCTGACTCTCTCTGATTCCAATCTTTCTAAAGTTTTTAGAATCTTTCTTTGACCACCACTCTTAACTGATTCCTCTTGGACCCTCATGATTTGGAAAATTTAACCTTGATTATGTTTCCAACTATGTTTTTAATTAATTAAGCCTTTTTAATGTGACATTAACTGATATTTATGTTCTTTAACTTTGGATAAACATAAAAAAACACTTAAATGTGTATAAAGTTGAATAAGTACACACATTCGTCCTATGTGACATAGCACAAACCAGTTCGTATCTCACACAAATAAGTAGACACATACATTCATAATTTTTTTTGAATCGAGTGTCTTAAAAAACTACTTAAAGGATAAAGTCAGCGTATACCCTATCCTTCGTTAACTCTGCTTTTGGAATTATAATGAAGTACTGGATATGTTATTATTATCGTTATAAATTTAAAACAAAGATAAATATCACAAGTTATGTTGGGATATCAATATCTTTTTAGTAATTGGTGTGAATGAGGGAGAAGTTTCTAGTGAAATTTAAAAAAAAGAAAAAAAAGTTGTGTTTCGAAAATATCAATACTTGTCAAAAAGTAAGAAAAAGGAAGTCATATTTTGAAGCGTGGAAACAGCCAAAGCACACCTTTAATTTAATTTGGCGTAAATGTAACTCACGCTTAACTACTTTTTTTTTTGTTGGTTTTGTTTTATTTAAAAACATTAGTATTTTTTTTTTTTTTTATATTAGATGAGATTTGAGACTTTGAGATAAATGTTTAGAAAGCATGCGTATGACTTAAAGAAATATGTACTCCTATGTATTTGGGCTTTCGATCGTTATAAATACTCGAATAATGTGAATAAAAAATCTAATATAAGCTCATTAATCTGGTGATTGAGTCATGTAATAATTGATTTGAGGTAGAAACGATTATATTATTGAAACTTGTTTAAGAAAATTTGAAGTATAAAGAGAACAATATCATACTATATTTGGAGCATCCTTGGGTTGTGTATATGTATAGAATATATATTTCCTCCGTCTTAATTTTTATAGCATTGTTTGCTTGGACATGAAAGTTTATGAAAAAAATTGATTTTTGAAATTTGTAATCTAAAACAAGACATAAAATATAGAAAAATATCATTTCTTTTGGGATAGACTATAAATAAAGCATGCCACCTAAACTAGAAAACAGTTTGACTACTATTTAGGAGCTCCCAATACACTCATGTAAGACTACTTTTGAGCCGAGAATCTATCATTAAAAACAATCTCTCTATCTCATAAAGATAGTTAGAGATAAGGTCGGCATACAACCTATCCACATAGGCAGAGTCATAATTAGGAGTTTAGAGGTTCTAAATTTTAGGATAACAGAGAAAAATATTGCAAAACATGCTTCTTTTTCAAAAAAAGAAAAGAAAAAGAAAAGGGAGACTTTTGTTGACATAGTGAGGTTCAAACCCACAACACTAGTGTTGAGAGCATTTCCACGACCCTTTTTTTACCACTAAGCCATCAATCAAACTTGTTAAGAGCTCACAAGTTAATATACATATATATATATATACTTTTCTAATACAAATATAGGGTCTACGGAAAAATTACTGATTCGTCCAAATCCATGAACCCCACTTAGTTCCGCCTCTGCTTATCCAACTATTCTATCCATACAAACTTCACTTATTGTGGGATTACACTATATATATATTATTGTAGTAGTTTATGATTAGCAAATCATTTTAAGCAATGTAGGGTAAGAGAGCCTATATATCTTAGTGACCTAGGAAGGAAACAATACTTCGACAATAGTATTCAAAATTGAAATATCATCAAAAGAGAAAGACACAAAAGACATAAAGTAGTCATGAAGGTCATGGAAATTTGTGTAATAATAATAATTATAGAAGCAATGCAAGTAGTAGTAAGATGGAAAAATCACTTTGTTATTCTACAAGATTTTCTGGGACCCAAAACAAAGATACTACAGAATTTCTAAAGAAAATGACTTTTGCCAGCAAATTGATGTCTTTAAGAGGCAAATTGGTGCTAAGGCTAGAAAACTCAGAAGATCCTACTAATTGTAGGTCCCTTCCTATCTTTTTTTTTTTTTTTGCTTCTTTTCAAAATATAAATTATAAACATTCTAGACCAACCAAAATACATATCCCACTTTATTCCAACAAAAATATCACAATTCCCCTTTTCTCTTTTTCTTTTTCTTGGATGATATTATTCATCGCGTTGATCGCTTGAGTCTATACTTCGTTTTAATTTGACGTGATGATATGAAATGAGAAGCATACTAATGCATGAAGAGATAGGAACATCTATTCTATCTGTTTATCATCCTTCAATAAATAAACGTGAAACGTATTAATGTTGAAAGGGGAATCGGAATATGATTAAGCCTTTAAGCATGCAGATGAGTGTTTGCAATCAGCCCACTCTGAACATCTATTTTATCTGTATATCTAGGAGATCGTCTTTCTATACATGTAGATTAATATTTCTTAAGAATGATATGATCTACGACCCGTACCTAGGGATGGTTGTTAGAAGACATTCATCACTTTTCAACGATTAGAGAGGCTCTATTTAGTATATTAAGAAAAAAAGATGTTCAGAGGGGCTAGAAAGACTCGATCATAGAATTTTGAACTGCAAAATTTGGTTTATATATTTTTATTTATTTATTTAAAAAATCTGAAATTGTTCTATTTACTAAGAACTTGAATTGGACCCCTCATTCACATGTTCCATTTTTTTGTAAATAAATCTTGTAAGATTTCACAAAATATTTAAGAAAGATAATAATCAGAAAAGTCTGATTTTCTTCAGGCAGAAATCAGGAGAAAATGAGAGGGACATTTTGTTGTGTTAGGTTCTTTATAGAAAGTTGGATTTGCTGTCAATTTGTTGGTCATGTAAGAGAAAAATAAAACAAATATTCCAAAAAAATTGTAATTAATGTAATTCTTGTATTTTGTCTGATAATATGTGGGCAATATATACATGTTAATTCTGTAAAAAAATATATTTTTTTAATTTTTTTTTTTTGTGATGCAGAAGGGTCTGTTTGGGTGTTGCAGTGTAACAACAGAGAGAGGCCTAGTTGATTGTGTCCAAAAATTTGTCATTTTTGAATCAATAACAGCTCATCATAGGACCACTTATTACCATGTTGAGTTTGATATTGATTTTACAAAACAAGGTAACTGTTTTTTGAAATGCTTGTAGACTCCTTTTTTATCACTAAATACCAAGAGAAAGAAAACAAGCGAATCGCGAAAAAGGAGAAGACAGAATAATCATCTTATATATATTTCCTTTCTTTGATTTTTTTAGGAAAAGGAATACAAAGGAGATCGAAGAAAAAGGAGAGGATGGAATAATCATCTTATTTTCGTTCTCTATGTACGAATTGCATGTTGGCACGAAAAAAAAGAAGATGCCTTACCATATTGCATGTAGACATAATAATAATAATAATAACATATATTCGTGGTCATTTATATATCTAATATATTGTGTTTATGATCAAAATGAACTTAATTAGTAATCTTCAACCATTTATATATATGAAACTTTTTTATGATCATGACTTCTTGGAAATTTGTTACTTAATGTATGAGTATGACTATAGTCTATATATTATTAAAGTGTCATATTGATTTTTGTGTGCGATTCTATTATTTGTGAATAGAAAGGGAAGGGGAAAAAAGGAGAAGATATGGAATAATAATCATCTTATCTTTTTTCTATGTATGAATGGCATGTTGGCACTAAAAAGAATATATCTTAGTACATTGCATACGATAGGGTTCGTGGTGGTATTTCAGATTTCTATTAATATATTGTGTTTAAGATCAAAATGAACTTGCTTGGGTACTTAAACCATTTATATAAAACTCCTTTTTCACTTCTACAAAAAATTATTAAACTTAATGTATGAGAATTATATAAATGTCATATGAATTATCATGTGTGATTCTATTATTGTGAATAAAAAGGGGACAGGGGATAAGGAGAAGACGGAATAATTATGTTACATCTCTCCTCTATGTTTTAATCCTAATGTCTTATATCACTCTACATTAATAACATTCATATATACCAGATACATCATATATCGCATCCAAGATCAAAATAAGCTTACAATTATACTTAAAACAACATATATGAAACTCCTTATAATTACTTGGAGAAAATTTGTTAAACTCCTTATATTTGTATACAAAAATAAATTAAACTTTTTATATTGGCATACATTTTTTTTTTGTGTATAAAATTTGCTAATTTGAAGAAAAGGACATAATCATCAGAAAAAGGGTCCCAATGAATCATCACCTGAAGAAAAAAGGGAAAACAAAATTCATATTTTTGGAAGATAAATGGAAATCTCTTCTGTCCCAAACAAACATGTTGTCAACCTATACAATTATTGCCTCATTTTCCTATAATTCCAACAATACTATTTTGTGTTTCTCTAACTGAATTTCTGTCTTGCTGACCACATTTCATATCAAAAATCACAATTCATTTTTCAACAAATTATTCCTTCATTCATTAGAAGATGTTACTTATAGGTGTAAAATTAGAAGAGAAATTAATGTAGTGAAAATATAAGAAAATCTAACTACTAAACTAGGACAACGAGGTAAGCTTATAAGTTGGTCAAAACTAGCAAGAATATTTACTAAATGAAGATAAAGATTTTAATTTATAAGTTGGTCAAAACTAGCAAGAGTATTTACTAAACTAAGACAACAAGGCAAACTAGTCAAACGAGTAACATACTAGATAAACTAAAAAAAATCATAAGGTAAACTCAGACAAAAGTCATAAGTTGGTCAGTCCCAACTTGTAATTTTACAAGTTATTATAAGATTTTTTTGTTTAACGTAACATTTTGCAATTTAATTGTCTTTGTTTTCAATATTTGTTAATCGTCCCTTTTTATGTAAAAAAAATACTTCTAAGCATTAATATTGACATTTATTGTGTTTAATTTCAAATGTTTATCAATTATTTTTAATCAGTTAATCCGTGCGATCAACTAAAGGCTCACTAATAAAATAATTGTACTGTTGTGTGGCATTTAGTTAGTTAAGTCCTTTTACAACTCATACATGCCGTTTTAATTTGTGTGGACTAGTATTTATATATCTACAAACATTATGTTAAAAGGCTATATTACAATTAATAATTCTAATGTACACATGTGACCTATTTGTCCCGCTTTCTTGATATTTGCTTTACATGATTAAACGCTATACTAAATTATTGTATAATTGAACTAAAAAGATCATATAATAAAACCATAAAAATATAAACAAATATAAAGAATGTAGACTAAGAAACTACAATAGTAGTATAGTTGCAAATCCATCTTGCATTCTCAAGTGTAGAGTTATAATCCCGCTAACAATTCCCCGAGAATATTTCGGTACGTGAGATAAGTTGAGATATTTAAAAATTAAATTTAGAAGAAAAATTTGTATTGTTTTTGATTGAAGGTATAAATTTACTCCGAAATATCTTAAAATAAATTTGTACCATTAATTGAATACAAGAGTAAATTTTAGATAGAATGACTTAGAAGGTTCTTGCGCTTGGCTCGGAATATCAACTGGACCTTTCTACTCACGGCTTTGCCAACTGAATACTTAAACTCGATAAACTCAATCTTTTAAATTTATCCCAAACTTAATCACGGATAAAAAGTTGTATTAGTTGGTTAATAATGAATAGAAAGTCATAAGTACAAATGCTTTGTGAATCTTGAAATGCAACGTGGAAAAACCAAAACCAAAACTCTTATACTGTCCTCTATTCTATGGTTTGTGGTACCAAAAGTTTCATCCTACATTTATTGGTAAAAAAATATACCTTTTTCCCATTCAACTAATCTTGGAGCACAACTAGTTAGGTAAAAAGTTCATACATTTAATTCTTTGTGTGATCATTTTTACATAAAGGCATTTTGAATTTGAATTAGAGTAAGATACATAGTGATGAGTTGAACTTATTATATACATATAAAAAAGATTTGTACTATTATGTCAAACTCTAAGATAAGTATATGTAATCATCAAATACATTAATAATATAAGAAGTCGTAAAGGTGTGAAGATTAATTATTATAGTCTTTGTGACTCTTCATTAGAAATTTCAAGTTCAATACATGTTCAAATTAGTCAAAACTTTGAATGTTCAATACAAATATCAAATGAAACCAATACTAAAATTTGAAGCATTGAGAATGTGTTCAGGTTAAGCATGTGTGAATGCAGGCTAAAAGCATTCATGCCATTTCATTCTTTCACCTAATTCTTATTGCTACTAAAGTCACGTGTCCGTACACGTGCCTTTATCAGACCCCATCCCCCACCCCCTCCAAGATAAAAATAAAAACAAAAATAATTATTAGCAATTAAGATAATAATTAGTGAATAATTAACAATTACTAAAGTCGTTTATTGTTATTAACGAAATAGTAGTAGAAGCACAAAACACAAAAACAACACTATACCGCAAAATCTCATCCATCATCATCACCGTTAATGTGACGGAGCTGTTACATATTAATACTACTAATTACTCGCTAATCACTCACATTAATCAACAAATTTAAACAAAACTGATAAACTAAACACAAGATTAAATTTTAAAATACGAATATTAAACCATTTATACTGATCGCCGATTAATCTGCCGATGGAATCAAAGAGCCACAAGCGGGTCAGACCCGAATACATCTCCAAAATCCTGAAAGAAATCTTCTTCGGGCCAAGATGAAGATCCGAAACCGAAATCAGTAGTACTTGACCCGAATAACATGTTATTGCAGTCGGGTAAAGTAATCGGTTCAAACAAGTCGGATATGGTAACCGGGTTCTCGAACTGAAACAAATCGACGGGGAAGAAACTCTCAAACGGTGGAAAATCGCAGAAGTTTTCCGACATGGAAATGTCATTTTTGTCCCTGATATCGGAGGGTAAAATCGGTAATGACTCAGCTTCAGCTTCTTCGTTATTCTGAGATTCATCAAATGAAGTTGAAGCACACCGGAGAACGGACTTCGGCGAGAGTTGATCGTTGTGGGATTCTTCACCGGAGTTGTAGCCGGAGCAGCTGGTTTTCGTCGCCGGAGGAGTGGTGAAGTTTGTGAGCGCGTCAGGTCCACGTAGCTGAATAGCCGCGTGGTCATAAACCATGGCAGCTTCTTCAGCAGTATCGTAAGTGCCTAACCATAACCGTACACGTCTCAGTGGATCTCTGATTTCTGCCGCCCATTTGCCCCAAGGCCGTTGCCGTACGCCGCGAAACTTTTTAACATTGTTCACTTTTAGCTTACTCGCCGCCGTCGTTGCTCCGGCGTTTTTCTTCCGCCTCTTTGGTGGTGCAGCGACAACGGGAGCAGTTTCCGACGACGACCCATTTCTCAAAACCCCATTTACACTTCCATTACAGTTGCTGCTCTGCTCTATTCGAACTTCATTCACAAATTTTCTCACTCTTTGACGGCCATAAAACCTCTGTTCCCCTTCATCACTTGAAGAGTCAGTAGCATCAGCATCAGTAACAGTAATCCGTACAACTCTAGGACCGGCAGCATTCATCTCAGAGCCTCTCCTCCGACCAGTAAAACTCGCCGGAGCTGATGCTCTAACCATAGTGATTTGCTTTCTGTGTTCAGTATACTTAACACCACTAGACAACATGGTTTGTTGGTCCATTTTTATGTTATTTTCTCAGATTCGCATTGAAAGCGAAAGTGTGAGAGAGGGCGTGCAGTAGAAAAGGGGAAAAAGATTCTTCGAACAAAGACGACTAAAGAGAGAAGAGGGTCTTTAAGGCACAAGCTTTTGTAACAGTTTTTAGTATGGAAAGTGAAAAAACAAAAATCTTCAAGAACTGATTGTGTTGGAAACCACCCCTTTTAAACCCAAAAAAGTAGCAGAAAAAAAGAAGAGTAAGAGCTTCAAAATATTTTTTCAAAGATAAGAATATCAAAAAAAAATATGGGTTACGTCAGTTCTGCAACACCAGAAGCAGAAAATACACAGAAAAAAAGTTTCAGAAGAAAACAGAGACAGACAGAACTGTATAAAAGGAGCAAAACAAAAAAAAAGAATCAGCTTTGTAGAATCAAACACTTTGCTATAAGAAGTAAAATTTCTGAAGAAAATAGTATTCTGTGAAATTTTCAGAGAAAAAAATGAAAACAGAGTACAATATTGAACTGAGTGTAAAGGAGGAAGAGTTGGAGTGGAGACCGAAACAACTGGAAATCCTATTATATAGGATCTTCTAGTCGAAACAGTGAAAAAAAAAAAAAAATACCCAAATAATTAAAAATAATTAATGAAGATTAATTTAGACTAATTAAACAGTAAAATGTGATTAACGGTGGGGTTCTACCGGAGGTTTAAGGTACCGGCGAGTGAGGTTGAGATATTTTACGAGCCGCCGCATTTTTGGTGGAAGGTGATGGCGACACGTGGATAATGGACCCAGTAACGACGTGAATTAACGGTGTAGATAAATTAGGGTGAGTCAGCAATGGGCGGAAACTTGTGAGCCTTGAAAACTGTGATTCAGGTCACGTGATACCGGACCGGACGGTTCCGTTAATTTAGTCAGTCAAATGGTTTAAGTACTACCACGTCAGTCTATCTTTGACTAAACAGTAATTTTAACTTTCCATATTAAACTGTCATTAATTTTTTAGTATTAGGTGTTCACCGTTAATTGATAGTGCATTTGATTTGATGAGGTTATTTTTCTTTCATTCAGAAATCTCGTTTACGAGACTTGAATATGAAAAAAATACTGATTAGAAAGTGCTTGATAAGTTTTATACTGAGTGAATCTAGATTGGACATACCAAATATCGAATGAAAAATTAAAAATATGTAAATACTTTGAGTAAAATTAATATGTTGTAATATTATGTACTATTTCCTTTGTTCTTAATTATTTGTCAATTTTTTCATTTTTAGTTGTCTCTTTTTCCTTGTCTGACAAATGAAAAAGACTAAAACTTTTTACCTATTATAACGTCAATTAATTACTTTGAAAAATGTAGAATTTCTTGAAAATCTTAAATTTTTAATTCATCCACTTCATAGTTAATAAGGCTAAAATGATAAACTCACTATGTCAATCATTATTTTTTTAACAGGTGTGTCAATTAAAAAATAAATAAATAATTAATAACATGGGAAGTATTATTTATAGCATTTTCAGGTTACTTGTGATTTTTCTTAAATTACTGTGAAAAATTCTATTAAACTTTTCAAAAACAAAAGCTTTATCTAAATGTCTTTTTATCACACAAGTTTTTTTACTGCCACCTTAATAAAAACAAAACAAAGATAATTGAATATATAAAATATGAACTATTTCTCTAGGAAAACTGACAAGTAATAACTCATTATATTTCTTTTAAAGTTTTTCTTTTGGTGGTAATGTAGGTAAGAAAGTCTTATATTGGAATAAAATACGCTTTAATAAGACGATTTTATATTTAGAATTCAAACTTCAAATAATTTATTATACCGATTAAACTACACTGAAATGTAAAATGTATATGTATTTTGAAATATTTACTTCGATTACAGGATTTAAACAATTTAACTATATAGTTCCTTTGTTAATAATTTCCGTTATTCTGTATTTGGCGCTTAATGACTCGAGGCCTTTTATAAACAGAAAAAAGTTTAATCTTTTACCCCCACTTGACTTGTTTAAAATTATTTTAATCAATAAATATTAAAAGTTTTAACCAGTTTAATTACAGCTTAGGAACAGAACAACGTGGGAAGGCAACCTCGTTTTTTGGTCAAATTTTAAATAAAAGTTCTGTTTTTATAATGCTAATTATTTATTATTTATTTATTTACTGTGACTCTGTTCCCTTCCACTTATCTTTACAAATTTTTAGTAGTTTCTGCTTCCCCAATCGTCACCAACTTTCTCCTATAATCAATCTTTTCATTACGCGTGGCTTTTCTTTTTTCTAAAATGAAATTTTTAATGACATAAAGTTTAAAACTTATAGTAAAAAAAGTTTACTTTAGAATAGGTAAAGATTTTATTTCTCTTAAACCGACGTATAAATAAACTGATTTAACTTTTTATGCGATCATTTTTAGGAAGTTGATACAAAGATTTTTAATAGCGGCTCTCTATGCTTGAGTTACTTGTAAATTGTCTGTTAAATTATAAGTCCAAGGATGTTGCTTCAAGGCTTTTAGGGAATCTTAGTTACAAGCTATTTGCATAAGTTACTTGATTGCAAGTTTTTTTTTCGAGAAATCATAGGAGTACTTAAATAAATATTCATAATATATTGTATTTATAATGTAGAATATGTTAGATATTTATAGATCTTTGATCTTTTATTGTGAAAAGTTTAGCTTAAAATATAGTTTTTCATTACCAAGAAGAGATATAGTTAACGATTTAGTTTGAGTATGATAATATATCATTCATAAAATTTTGTGACATGTATATATTATAGCAGATATCCTATCTCATTTTCAAGATTAAAAAATATCATATTTTCACATATAGATATTTTTCTTGACAGTCAGATATTTCAATGAACGTTTTTAACATTCCAAGATTTTATTTTTATTTTTTATTTTTGTAAAAAATAAAATGAAATGATAAGTTTGATCAAAAGGAATAAAAGAAAGGGACTGTGAAACTTATCCATTTCGTACAGTTGGATTCTTGATCATCCAAATAAACAGATTCAATCCAAACAAAACGGCCTAAGAGTATCTAGCTTCTGCCAATGGTGCAACGTGTAATAAAATTACTAGTGGTACTTTTTTTGTTACAATATATACAAACTTTAATATTTTTATTATTTTTCAAATAGAGAAAAGACGAATTTATTCATATATGTTATTCAAAAATAAGTACTAACTTGGTATCCTTTAAACTTTATAAACGCAGCTCAGAAGTGTGAAAAGTTGGTTGTAATAGTAGTTAGTTAGGAGAGGTAAAATAGGCTAATTTTTTAAAAAAGAAAAAGTGAGTAGACAAGAGATAATCAAATTGATGATATAAAAGGTTAGTAGCAGATAGCGACTGTTGTCTCACGTTACATAAGAGAGTAAGGTTCTCCTATTATTTTATGTGTTGTATTACTTGTTGTATTATCATGTGCTTTATATTGTGTTATTTGGTTGTTATATTTTTCTTACAATTCTGCTTCGATTACATTCCTTTTAAGTTGAAGGTCTATTTAAAAACAATACTTCAACCTATAAAGATAAAAATAAAGTATACATATTAGTCAGAATTTAGATGTTATGTACATATGACACTATTTTGCCCACCAAAGTAAGAATACATTTAACATCTTTAATTTCTTTAAAATTTATTTGTATCGATTCAAATTGTATCACATATTATATTACGTAAATTAGTGTTACAATCTAGGAAACAGGAACATGAACAAGAACAAATGATCAAGTAAGTACGAGGGTGAAGTAGCAGTAACTTGGGAAGTAAAATTGTCTGAAATTACTAGGAATTAGAGTAATTAGTGTACTTAATTAGCCGGATTAAGCTTCTTGGATTATTGCTTAATTACCTACAAACTCCAAACATTCCTTAACACCGTATCAAACAAACAAAGCCGTCTCCTCTTTGTTTCATTTGATCATTTTTGTTTTTAAAAATCAAATTATAGAATCAATATTTTTTTCTTAATTAAGAGCGGCTAATCATTCATAATTATTGACATAAGGACAGATTAAAATTAAGTGATTTTTTTCCACTTTCGTAGTAAAAATCGAACTTGTTGTACTGTTGGAGTTGTCTTTAACATTATATCTACTTCGAATTTTAACTGTCAAATCACTATAAGTAATTAATTTATCAGTCAATTATCAGGATGTATAAGTTAATTTTAAGTTATGGAATAGTTTAAAGTAATTCGATATTAATAAGATTGATCAAGCTTGTACGAGGGGTGAATAATGAATTTATTTGAACTCAATATTTTCAACTTCAGGAAACTCAATGTTAAATATTTAAAGGTTAAAATCGAATTAAAATTCTAAGTCCAGCCTTTCATATTAATATGCACAACAACAAATAATCAATGCATGATGTTGGTAACTCCCTAAGTGCTTTATCAATTTTAACAAGAGCCAAATAAGTACTTCACATATTTCAAAATTATTGGTGTTTTTTTTTTTTTTTTTTAAATAGTGTTTTTCATAATCAAGAATTATGAATTAATTATTTTCTTCGAAATTACCCTTATTTTAATATAGGGAGTTCTATACCATTAAAGAGTAACTTATTTTGTTAGATATTTAATTAAGGGTAAAATAATAAAGTACTTTCTTATTTTCTAGAAATGACTAGTTTTCTTTAGAAGTGTATCCATTGGACTAATTGAAAACAATGGATGAATTAATCATCGATCATATAGTAGTAAGTACTTTATTCTTAATAGAGGTTTTGAATTAAAGCGCTAGGTTTAAAATCTTTTTTAATAGAAAGTGTTTTACTCTCAATTTGGATTAAATAAAAAATTTCGGCACAAATGTTGATTGATTATACTCCAATACGAGTACTATGATATTTAAAACTTTATAAGGTATTTAAGAATGTTTTTTGAGCGGCCGTTAGAAACAAATCGTGTTAGATGTTCAAATCAAATTATATTTAAAATAATTAATTGTATAGAGAATATTATTGTCAAGTCATTGTTAGAATTATAATATGGTTCCAAATACCACTTGATTTGAGTCATATATTCATACAAAAAGTCATAATCAAATCCAAAATTAGTAAATATGAGAATAGTTCGATGCAAACAAAATTGTCCTAACATGTATGAAAAAGTTGATTTAAGTCTTTTTCTTCTTTAGCACTTAATTTATGTAACAATTTGGATAAAGGTTAACACGTCTTTATTTAGTTATTCCCTTTCAAGTAATTTTGTCTTTAAATAGTTTAATTCATGCACGTATATATATTTTTGTACGTTTTCACATTTTATTTCACATAAAATATTTTTTTTTCGTAAGTTAATATAGCTAAATTTTGGTATTTTTATAATTATATTATATTATATTATATGGAATTTTATTACGAATTAAGAGGGTGTTTGGATTGGCTTAAAAGTTGGTCAAACCTACTTTTAATCAGTTTTTGATTTCTGGAAGTGTTTGACAAATATAAAAAATAACTTAAAATAAGTTGAGAAGTGTTTGGCAAGGTCAATAATGACTTAAAATAAATTTAAAATGACTTAAAATAAGTCAAAAACCAAAAGTAGGTCTCCCCTACTTTTTATTTTTTGACTTAAAAGTCATTTCAGTTTGACTTTTTATTTTTGACTTAAAAGTTACTTTTTTTAAGCCAATCGGTCCTAAGTGTTTTAATGCTGTCAAACAAAAGGAACCTTTGAGTTTGTCTGGCAATACCCCATTAATTTGGTGTTTAAAAATTAAATTCATAATTAATATTTGCCGTTTTGTCCTTTACTTAAATTTGGACCTTTTATCATCACTTAGTGCTTAGTTTTGAGTATTTGTTTTTATATCTCAAAGTGGGGCAAACTATTCTTATTAAATTTTACTATTACATTTTTTTCTAGTTCAGCATTAAGAACGTGATTAACATATAGCAGTTTAAAATTGTAGGAAATGTTTATTTGATTAAGCTTACCTATAAGTAATTGTCACTTATTTACGTCTTTGGTAAATATTAAAAGTATTTATAAATTAAAATCAATCAAAAATCATAAATTGAGGATGATCAACTTATATTTTTACAGTTCATATGAGTATTTTTAATTTTACCCAAATCTACTACATTATTTATCCTTAATATCTTTTATAATCTCTAAAATACTTTTCTAAAACAAAATTTTTAATCGTTCATCCATATTTGTAAAATTACTTTTTAAGTTTATGTTTTTTTTTTAAAAAAAAATAGCTTTAAAGATATTTCAGTTATTAAAAAAAATATGTGTTAACCAAACATACTAACTATTATATTTATTATCAATTTCCATATTTTCATCCAAATACGTTCCTTTTAAACATAACTTTAACACTTGACATTTATCAGCTACTTTTAATCTGCTAATTTAATCGCGCTCTACATGACTTTTAAACTTAAAAAATAAATGTAATAAGACATTGAATTTTGCACAAGTTTGACCATCATATTGTCTTTAAGTAAAGAGCATGGATTGATGAATGCTCATTATAAGCTATAGTCTAATTAAACTATTACTCCCCAACTTGATTGATTCAAGAAAAGACTGCAGTGAAATTTGATCAAAATTGATTCCTCTTGTTTTATTAGAGATATATTAACTATATGCAAAATTATTAATTGAATAAAAAGAATCTAATCAAAAGGAAGAGAACAAAATACACACTGCTATAAATTTTGCTACAAACTTTATTGTTAATTTGTCCTCTCATATTCATTAAAACAATAAAGGTTGTTGGAGTATATTATTGTCCAAACTAAATGCATTATTTTGTCTTAAGCCTTAACTACTTGTTTCAAGAGATAGCTACTTTTAGTGTGTCATATTTCTAGTCCAACGTGTTTCGATAATAGCTTTTTTATTTTCATGAAGTAATTAAAAATAAAGTTTACGTATATACCCTATTTTTTTCAAACTCCATTTTTAGAACATTGAATATATTAGGGTTAATGTTCTATATGGTCGCTGAACTTTACTAACGATAATTCACTTTAAAGTTACAAGATAATATCTTGTCATATTAAAAAAAAACCTAAACTACGTGTGAATTGCCGATTAGTTGGAAGGTAAAATTTTCACATGTCTAGTTATGACACGTCATCTCCATATTCGTAGGTACGGAGCTAGAGTATAGTTTATGGATTAATCGAATTCAATAATTTTAATCAAAAGCTATATTGGTAGTAAGATGAATTTATTAATTATGTATAAATTATTAATTTAGAAATTAACCACTTAAAAGAACTGAATCACGAGTCTAGCTACAACCTTCAAATTCTAACTACGCCACTAAAAATTGTTTGGTTTTTTTCCTTTGTTTTATTTAGGTTGGGAGTTGTGGGTGGTGGGGGTCGGTGGCTGGTTGGAGAACCAACAATTTTAAGGACGTTTATGAGAAACAATAGTATTTTATAACGACTTAAGATGATTAGTAAATGAATAACAAGTACAAAGACACTCATATCATTAATAATATCTTGGGGTTAGAAAACTTAGTTTAAGTTATATATATCATTAGCATATGGATTTTTTTTTTACAATATGATTAGTTAATCACTTTAGATATTAATCGATTGGTAAGTCAAGTTTCTTTAAAATGTAGTAAAATTTGTAATTTTGAAAATAAGAAATATGATTTGATGGTGTAAAAATTTCTTATATTGATACCAACGAGGATGATAATAAATACCTTTTCATTCTTAAGTAGGAGTTTCGTGTTCGAGTCCTAAATATGAACTTTTCTTTGTTAGAAAGTGTTTACCCAGCCCGTCCCCCACTTGCAATGCATGTGAGATTTTCCTATATTTAGTCGTGTTCCGATGTTTATATTAGACATTGAGTGGAAAATAAAAGAATTCAAAATTATAATAATTATGTGTGTATATATAACTTAAAATCAAAACTCTCTGCAATTAATATATTGACCAAAGATTACAGTATAAAGAGTCAGATATGATTTTGTAGTGTTGGAAAATATGTGAACTTATTTAATACTCCTTCTGTCCCCAATTACTTGTCCACTTTTTCTATAAATTTTGTTTACCTATTATACCCTCAATTAAATGACTAATTACTTTGAAAAATGTAGAACTTTTCATCCACTTCATAATTAATAGGGGTAAAATGGTAAACTCACTATCTCATTAATTGTTTTCTTAATATGTGTGTCAATTCAAAAGTGGACAAGTAATTAGGGACAGAGGGAGTACTAAGAGTATAATAGAGGACAAAGTTTTTTTTTTTTTAAAGTAAAAAAGAGTAACTTTTTATGAATATATACTATAGTACTGATATAAATAAAAACATTAAAGCTTATTGATATAAGAAAAGTGAAGAATATTTTGGGAAAACTCAAAAAAAGAAAGTGAAGCATTTGAATCATAAAATGTGTGTGTGTGTGAAAAGACTTGAAAAAGTTCTTAAAAATTGCTTAATATTTTTTTAGTGTTAATTAATTTTAATTATAAGTGAAAAATATAGAAGGGTATATGGATTAGCACAAAGACAAAATAAGAGCTAGTTGTGGTTTTCTTCTATCTTGGACTAAACAAAAATTTCAACGTGCATGAGACCAATCACAAAAAGACAAACAATTAAGAAACATTAGAATCGACAAAATAATCTCTTAAGAAAGTTTCTCGTTAAAATTTACATTGATATTTGTTTTGATTTCTCAAATCTTGAAAAGAGTTTAATTTGTGGACTGTGATGGAATGATTGAGATTCCTCTATTCTTAATTAGAAGTTTCAGGTTGAAATTTTGAAATAGGAAAATTTTCTTTTAGGAGCATCACTCTCAGAAATAAGTCGTGCAATACATAAATTTAAATTAATCGAGTTCAATACAGATATCGAACATCGAATATTAAATTTTTAATTAAAATAATTATTTGCAAGTGGTGATAATAAATTACACAAAACAACAAACAAAATTCATCAACCCCAAGATAGCAAGTGGAGTACTAGTTTGTTACTTCGAGCTACGAAAAAAATGGAGAAAAAAAACAATTCTATTAATTAATCATTTTTAATTGGAGACAGAATTATTAGTTGTCTCTAATTAGGTTCTAAGAAGTCAAGATTATGCATCAAGTTCCAGATTAGTACCTTGATTTATGCTAAATATAATTGAATTATGAACCTATTAATTATTGGGAAGAAGAAAAAAAACAAAGACATATTGGGGAACACTTAGATAAATGTTTTTGAAGTAGAATTCTTATCAGCATATAACGGATCAAAAATTAAAATTATATGGATTTCAACTTTAATTTTTTTAAATTTTATTTTGGACTGAGTATATTTTTAAATTTATCAATTTAACTATATATATTTCAACTTTCGTTGAGTTTTACACCTAAATTTATATTTTGCATCGAAAATACTGGATTCAAATGAACCCCAACTCATGTATAACAATGTTACATCCAGTTCTGAATATTATAACACATATATTTTACAAATAAAAATCAATATAAAATATTTTAAAATTATTGTCACGAAAAAAGAACAATTTGACTCCAAAATTAAATTGGTGCTCCTCCCTTCGTTTTAATTTATGTGTCTCAGTTACAATTTAGATAGCCAAAAAATATTTTTTTTAATCATTATTTTCTTTAAAATACTTATAAAATTTTAAAGTGTAAATTATTATAACTTTTATTACTTTTTTTAAATAACATTAAAACAAATCAACAGACTTGGAATATTCGTTAAATTTTGGTCTTAATTAAATTAAAGAGAGGGAAAAGAAGATACTTGTCTGCATGCTTATATATATTTTTTCTATTTATTTCTTTCGTATTAAAGAAGTATTAAATTGTTTGGGGTAAAAAAAAAAGTATTAAATTGTTTGCAATACGTTCAAAAGGACATGAAATAAGACAATCGACAATTCATTCCAAATTTTAGTTTTCTACATTATTATTCAGACAGATAAACAGGCCAAAATTACAATATTAATTAATATAATGAAAGTTGAAAATAATTATTCCATGCAGGGACCTAAGTAATTAGAAGACAAAACTTGGATCTTCTATATATGAGGTTTAGTGCTTCAACTTACTTAGAATTTAGATACCTACTTTTATTCTTTTTATTTTTATTTTAATAGTAATAATATATAGTATAACAAATTAAGTACCCCTACAACTACCAATATTACTTGTTTTTCATTTATTTATTTTTTGCCCTTACCATTTATATTTATCTCTAATAGTGCTTTTACTTCTTCTATCACATAATTAAACTTCTCGAAAAGCTTTGGAGTTTCGTATAATTTTATCTTTCGGTGTAACAATTTGATACGTATTAGAAGTTCACTGGCTCGACTAATTAATCCATATTTGTACGGGAAGGATCACTTGTGAGATAAATATATATACTAAGGTTCTTCGTTTCAAAACTCAAAATTTGAGACATTTGATTAAAGTTAACATCTCGATGTTGATTCTGATATTTTTGCATGTAAGTATATATATGAACTACGTACTTAATGTTAATTTGTATCCTTTCAATTCTTTTGAAATATCTGATGGGGCAAAGTTCCAAGTTAAAGCTTCCAAATTTATTTGATGGTACGTACAAGCTAATTAATCAATGACTTTTGGTATATACATGGTTTAAATTTCTCAATTTGTGATTATTTTTTACTTGATGTGTATTGAAACTCGATTAAATATATATATATTTATGCATGACAGAAAGTCCTACTATGGAGATAGACATGATTCCTTGACAAAGGTAACTCTATACGTAGAACTCGATCTCAATTTATAGATGATCTTGTTCTTCTTGCATTTGTTAATTCTATAATGTTAGAGTTTATGAAGTATGGGGCTGAAATAGTGAAATCACGTGATGCCTCTAGATTTTCATGAATATCATTATATATATTATTTTTTGCATGCGTATACGTGTGTTTTCCTCTTCAATTTGTTATTTTTTCCTTCGTGCAGGCTACTACTCAAGCACTACGAACTACATTCTACTGCTATTTGACTTTCATAATCGGAGCTACAGTTCTTCTTACGAATTTGCTAGTACTTAATAGTTTATGCTTAAATTTATAAATAATTTATTCAAAAACTAATAATTGAGTTATTTTTCTAGAATTTAAAACCTATATGCTCACTCCATGCATGCCCAGACCTGTCAATTGGAGCATTGACAACATGATATGTGGGTCCAACGTAGGGGCGTAGCTACACTCATGTCAGGGAGTTTAATTGGACACCCTTTGTCGAAAAATTATATCATATATACAAGTAAAATACTAACAAAGTGGTTAAATAACATATTATGGACATCCTTGACACAACAATATGATGTAGTCCAGTGATTTCAGGTGCCTTGAAAGAGCAAAAACATGCAAACTTCAAGTGTTCGTGTGCTTGAATCTAACTAGTAGCATTTCTTTTCTTCTTCTTTTTTTCACTTTTTAAGTAGAACAACCTCACTTTAGCACCTGGACACCCTTCGTGAAATTTCTGGCTCCGCCACTAGATTCCACCATTAGATAAATCAAGAATTGTGATGAGTCTATATTCTAATACCATGATAAGTAATGAATTTTGGGCCTAACTTGAATATCGAAAACTAGCTAAATAGGCGAGAGCTTCCTAAGACTATTATTATAGTAGACTAATATACAAGATAAAAATCAGTAAATCTTTATGTAATATATAATAGATGTTGGATTCTCTCGACTTCTTCATTCGTTTACTCTGTTATACTTTAAACTTTAAATTTTTTTAGTGAAAATTTTGAGTCTATTATAATAGCACTACTAACAAATAGTAACAATGTCATTTGCTTTTTCTGGTATGCTATAATGTTATTCACGGAAATTGTATTTACCTAAAAATGAAATGAAAATTAAACTACCTCGTGTTTCATCCTTGGATACATAGTATTTGGACATATATATAAAGGCTTGTGACATGTTAGGATTAGGAATAATATTTTGTAGAAAAGATTAAGAATATTTAGAGTCTAATTGTCTGATAGTTGTTGTAATTAGCTGAACAGTCAAAATAATGGTCAGATGATTAATGCCAACATTCTGTCTAAGTCGAGACTTGCATGCTGAATTCAAAATAATTTAATCATAATCATGATTAAACATAACGTTTGCTTGTTAAAATTAACTATCCTATGGTTATAGTCATATAAATCACCTTCAACTCAAACAAAAGTGTGTGACGTTGATTCAAGCTATGAATTTGCTTGTAAACATAATAATATGTTTGTAGATCGATCTGCAAACAATTAATTATACAAATTAAACGTAATTTGATCATAATAATTTGATAATTACATGAAAAAGGACTCTCGCTCAACGAATCTAATTTCATGATCATTGTTATTTCATTAACATTTTAATTTCTTCCATAACTATATTGCTAAAGAAAATGCATTTAATAGAGTAAATAAATTTAGGTGAAAAGGCTCATAGGAAGAATAACCGGACCGTACGGGCTATGTCTCGAAAGTCCAAAATAATATAATGGACGGACATTATTTATTTGCTAATTCACTTTTATTTATTACGATTATTTAAATTAATTTGAGAAAGATTACAACTCTATTTATGTATAGTTTTTAAATGGGAAATTATATATAATAATAAACTATTAATTCAAATTAAATGTTATAACTATAGTTTGATTTAATTGTACCCTATAGCAAACTGTTGATATTTCGCCTCTCTCCTGAGAATCTCGCTTGCCACTCTCATTCTCGCTGCACAGTCTCCCTCGCCTTTCTCGCTTTTATACAAACACAAATGTATAAAATGTGTTTATATTTGTATAAAGCGAGAGAAAATTGTATATATACATATATTTCCGTTCCTCTCTCTCCCCTCTCCCAGATCTCGCTCGCCACTCTCATTCGCCTCTCTCACTTTATACAAACACAAATGTATACATTGCGTTTGTGTTTGTATAAAACGAGAGAAAATTGTATATACAAATACAAATGCATATATTTTCGTCCTATACACTTATGATTATACAAATACGATCTTCCCCTGCCTCTTTTGTCTTTCTATCTTTCTCGCTTTATACAAACACATATTATACAATTGATCTTTTGTATATGTATACCTAAATAGATTATATAATTGCTTGCTTTTGTATATGTATAGCGAAATATACATATTTATGTTTGCTATGGAGCGCAATTATGCAAACTATAGTTAAAGCATACAAATATGATTTTTATATTTGCTATATGTGAAAGTTGCTCTTTTTAAATATCTAAGTGAAAGGCTTATGATATCAAATTAATCTAATTTAATTAAGTTTCAAATATTAGTCGAATTAACTTAATATTAAACATGACAAGTGAAAGGGAACGACTCAACTAATTTGGAGTAAATGGGCCCACCTGCTTCCACGTTGACACATAAATACTTCCGTTACCGGCACCGTTTGTGCTCCTTCGTTAGATAGATGAAACGTGTACTACCCTGTGACGTCAACGTGTCACCGTCATGAATGGCTTGGAAATTTAAGTAATAATAAACTTTTCTTAAATATTTTTTTCTTCACATATTTAGCTAGACGGAGCAAATATTTAAAGTTTATGATCTTTGAATTTATCTTCTACGTTGATTATACGTTATTTGAGTTAAAAGTTTATTGGATCAACCAAATTCGTAAATTGATTTCTAACTCTATATTACAGTCATAGGTAAAATTCAACTAAACTATTTTATTTTGTACTTTAAATTTTGATTAAGGACAAAAAAAAATTTAATCTATCTCGTCACACCATATAATAATGATCGAGTTATATAATTTAAGGGATAACACACAGGAGTGGTAATAATTTCTTTTATTTTCTATCGAATTATAATGAGCTATTCCGCTGTTGCTCAAGTGAATAATATTTTCTTGTATTTAAATATATATTTAATGAAGGAACATGCATACATTTTTTTCTTATCATATGATATTTTTTATAAAATAAAGTGAAAAGTTCTAACATCTTACTTAAACATGTAACAACACTATATTCTACAATAATTTAGTTAATTACAAATTAGTAGTAGCTAAAAAATAATCAAGTTAATCTAATTGAGGAATCTATTTTCTTTAATGTAAATTAGTCTACATTAGCATGAAGCATGACGTTTCTGTTTGAAATTTGACTTTATTTTATTTTTCGTTTAAAAAATACAATTAAGCCAGTTCGGAGTTTAGTCCTTTTTGGATTAGTTGATTAAAAATGCCACTACAAAAAAAATAAAAAAATAATTTAGATACGAATTTGGTCGCTAATTATTCGTATGATCGTATCTAACAGAAATTTGCGGTTAGTTTCAAGTTAATCTGGTTTAACTTGACATGAATTTAAGATAGTAATAATTTTGAATTTTTTTTTATTTTAAAGTAAAGATACGTAAAATGTATTAAAATATTTTTTAATTTTTTGATATTAAACCTATCATGTGAAAAGGGTTCCTAAAAAAGTAGAGAGATATATTTTTTTTAAAACGAACTAATATTTTTTGGAAAAAATAATATTTTATTCTACCTTTATAAAAATAGTTTTCTTTTTCAAATTTTTTTCTTCACAAAAGGCTAGATTCATGGGACTTTAATTTGTTTTAGCTTAGTACTCTGGTCTCAGCCTACCTCCTAGTCAATTTAATATTTTTATATTTGCCGTGAATAAATGTGGCAATTACTTCTTTTTCACTTAAACAAAATATATTTAATTTATTATTTTATGCATATTATAATATGATGACTAATATAAATGTAATTAAAATTAAAATGTGAAATATAGCTTTAGGTAGGGGACATTAAGATACTGAAACACTCTTGGAATGTATGCCTATATTGCTAGATATATATGTAGGCATTTTTTAAATATATATTTTTGATTATTTTAATTTTTGCTTCATTATGGAACCATATCAAATTAAACTAAGGTTGACTATAGTTTTTTTTGTAGCATTAATTCTGTCTAAATTTGTTTTGTTAGCTTAAAGTTCACTTTTACTTCTTACATAATACATATATTCTTTTGGTCCTCATGACTTTTAATTATTTATTAAAATAATAATAATTTTAAAGAGAAGTATGAGTCATCACTACTATTTGTCTAAAATGAATTGAAGTAGACAACTCAAAAGTAAATAAAAAGGGAAATCTATGCCAACACATATTATTAATCAAAAGGACAATTTATAGTACAATTAAGGTACCCCAAAGGGCAATTTGATTGTCTTAATAAAATCTTAGAATCAAAGGATTAATGAAAGAGTAGACAAGCTTAAGAGTGATTAAGGAATTATTAAGGTTGATGTTAATTACTATTAAGGTTTTTAAAATGAGAATCAAGGAATACCAAGTCAGCAATGGCTAAGCATCCATGTGGGGAACTCAACTAGCATATGGAGTTATGGACTAATAATAGTGGCGGATTCAAAAATTAAAATTTCAAATTTTTTTAAGATCGAGTATATTATACTTGTGAAAATGTGAGGTCAAAATTTAAATATTTGTTTAAATGTAGTAACAAAAATATTAAGTTCAGTTAAATTCGTTATTTATTAGTTATATTAACTCTGGTTTGGATCATAAATAGGAGGGAAGATGTAACCTTTTGACTATGATTCATCTGTATTCATAATTTTCGACACGAAATATAAATATATACTTCATAAGAATCAATCAAAGTATCAAGAAATATTATATTCAGACTCGTATAATAAGTTTAATGTTAATTTTTTTTAAAGTTCAATCCATTATATTTAAATATTATTACAAATGAATAACAACAATAACATATTTAGTATAATTTCAAAATGTTATGTGTAAAAATAATAAAATGTATGTAAATATTATTTTTATATTTATGAAATAGATGTTAGGGTTTTGCCCTGATTTTCTTACTATAATTTAAGATTTATTTTTCCTTTAAAGAAAAAACAAAACATTACCATAAATGTTTTTACTTTTCTTGAACGGAAAATATAATATTATTTCATATTTGGTTTATTCTCTCCTTTAGGACTCCTTTTCTTACTAGAAAAGGTTTTAGGACTCTATAAATATATGTTTGTTTCTTCTAACACAATAACAATAACATCCACAATGTAGTCGTTTAAGAGTTTAGTTTATGGAGAGATTTATTCTCTCAACAATTTATAATATTTTTCTTTTATATTAGTTTTCATAGAATAATATTATGTTTTTAGTATAAGTTTTTTTTGTTATCTGATTTATCAACTATATGATTTGCAAATTGTAAGCTTCCGAATGACGCCCTAATCACCCCTTCAGAACTCAACAATAGAGTGGTTGTAAGCGATTCATAAGAGAAATTATTCAAAAAGGTTACAAATATATATATTTTTAATAAAATATCAATATAAAAATAAATAAACCATATCGATATTGTATTTTTCATCCACTAGTTTAAATTAGGTCTACATTAGGTGGATTGTCAGGTTGTAATTTCTATTTTATTTTTGGTAGAATAGGTTGTGATTCTTTAGAGCTGTTTTAGTTATAATAGAGACAATATCTAAGTACATTATTAAGGAATAAACTAAAGGAGATTAGCATTAATGTATATTGATTAAACTATAGAGGGCTTAATATTAATTATGATTAAACTAGAGAAGTTTAATTAGAACTAATATAATATCTAGAATAATAATAATAATGTAACATATCACTCGTGTGCACAACTATACTTTGCCTGAATTAAAATACATTTCTTTTAATTAATTGTTTTTTGTTCTTCAATTGGGTCTGCACGTGCCATGTTTTATGCTGAAAATACAGTTTAATTATATTGTTGTTGTTCATTTTTTCAAAGACTTTGTGATATATGATTAATTTGAGTCGAAGGTCTTTCGAAAATAATTTCTTTATTTTTGTAAGATTGAGATAAAGTTTTGTATAATCTATTCGTATTGTGAAATTATATTGAGTATGTTGTTATTGTTATTATTATAATTATTATTATTATATCTTATAAGTACTTAGTAATTGTTTATTTTAAATGAAAAAAAGATTTTAATTAATGAATGGGAAAAAGGCTGAATAAAATTCCACAATAAAAGACAAGGGTCCCAGTGTCCCATACACATAAAGCCAATAATTAAAAGAAGATACAAACAGCTCTTTATTTGCTTTAATCCCACTTTCTTTTTATGGGAAAGATTAAAGAAATCCAATTTATTAAAATTAATTAAATTCTTTGAATTTTTTACTCCGTTTTTTCCGCTGTCATTAATTCTACATTTACCGCAGAAATATATAAATAGAATTGGTGATCTTTATAATAATGGTTTTTTGGTTCATAAATATACAACAAACGTATATTTATTTCCATATTTATATATATATATTGTGTGTGTCATGAAGTAGTAAGAACCAAGATTCTATTTTTGGTGCATTGAACTTATTTCTGAGTTTAATTCCTTCCAAATATAGTACTTCCTTTTTAGAGTAATGATGTTTGAGTTAGCTTGCATGTTCGAGTCCGCTCGTCTGCTTCTTGAATATTCTACCAAGTATTTGGACTTTGGTCCAGAGATCGAGCTACATGTTCGCAAGGTTTTAACCGAATATTCTTCATTGAGAAATTATAATGAACAAATAGATTTGTATAAATCTCATTACATTACATTTATAACTTTGCCAACCAAATTTAGATAAATGGTACTTTTCCCATTTCCTTTTACGTAGCTTCTATACCAAAAATGTTTTACTTTACTTGTTCATTTGAGAAAATCAAGAGAGATTTTTTAGTATTTTTTTTCGTACTACCTATAATATTAGATAATTATGTAGAGTAGTAGCAGTCAAATTTAAAAGTTTAAAACATTATTAACAAGATTATAAGTGTAGCAAAAAAGCACATCTAAAAGTTTCCTTCAAGCACACATCAAATCAATAAGGATCAAATAATATAAAACAGACGGTGTATTTGTTTTTGTCTCTTTTGGTGTATTTATGAATTATTATTGATCTTAACTAACCATAAGGGAGAAACTCTGGTATTGGGATTTATTGCATTTAAGTTGACTTGAATGTTGGATTTATCATTATTGAGGTTTTGAATATGGCAAATACAATAAAGAAATATGGGTAATGCTAAATGACCAGAAAATTTGGTCAGAAATTTAAAAAGTCTATAATATTATTTTTATTTTTAAATAAACTAATCTTTTTTCTATTTTCTAATTAAAAAGTATTAAAGTTAAAATGGCAAAAATTTTCAAAAAAGTAAATAGCATTGTATGAAATATGTTATTTTACCATTCTAATCAAATTTTCTGGCCAAAATAATTTTTCCAAGAAATAGTACATCCTACTAACCTTTTTTACTTTGAGCCTGATCACGAGTGAGCTTCTCAATAATCTCTTTCTTTCTAAAAAAATAATTTAAACGATCAATAGACATATTACGTATACAAAACAAGATTGATATACTATATCTCATTTTATTAATTCTTTGATAAATATAAAAGAACAAAGAATAGAAAATCTAGTAGTGGTAAAGTCATGATGTTATTGTACTATTTTGCTTTGGAATTAGTTCAATTCATTGATTTGTATGTATTGCTCATAAATGAGTATGGTAGAGCAATACCTAATTCTTTTAGTTTTCATAACTCTCTAGTGTGTTTACTTTCTTGCATTAAATATAAAACTACTTTTGCAGAAAACTTCAAATGCATTTATGCAAAATATATTTTCTTGTTATTAATTACACTAACCAACATATATTTTCTACATATTCAATGCTCTATATTTCATTAATTATATTTGGTCGATGAACTAAGTAATACTAATGGAAATGAAGAGGAAAGTAGAAGTATATTATTGATCGAAAAGTATTACTCCCTCCGTCTCATTTTATATGTCATTCCTTTCTATAAATAGTTATTCCATAATACTTGTCATTTCATAAAATCAATGCATAAATTAGCATATTGTTTCTTTTTTACCCTTGCGAGTTATTAGCATTGAAAACATACATAACTTAGAAAAGTTAAGTAAATGATTCATGTTCATTGGTTAAATTAATTAATCAAAATAAATTAATTCATATTCATTGATTGAAAACTTGAGTTCCAAAAAAAAAAGGGTAGAAGGTTAAAGTTACATCATTTCTTAACACAAGTGCAAAGTAAAAAAATGACATATAAAATGAGACGAAGGGAGTATATTATTGGTTCGGATGAATTTATAAGTTACCTTTTATAGTCGCCCTTGGTAATATTTTCCTCTCTAGAAGTTATGGTCCATACTAACACAAGCCATTGTTACCATAAACTACGACATAAGTTTAATCACTTTGATCGACCTAAATTAGTTAACAATAATAGCTTAGTTGCTGCTAAATATGCTCTTTTAGAGGCAATTAGAACTCTGTGTAAATGTTACTAAAACCTATAGCAACATTAGATTCAATGACAATTAACTAATGTCGATAAAGATTTTAGCACTCTTTATTAATGTACTATTATCGTTAAAAGCTGTTTTTATTGTAGTGTAGTTTGGGTCATGAATCTGTAAGTTACCTTTTATAACCACCTGTATATTTTTCTATTTCTAAAAGTTATTGTCCATACTAACACAAGCCCTTGCTACCACAAACTATGACGTATGCTCAATCATTTGGTTGGCCTAATCAAAAGCTACTGGTTTCGGTGAATCCATAAGTTACCTTCTATAAGCGCCCCGAAGTGTATTTTTCTATTTAAAAAAAGTTAGTGTCTATACTAACACAAGCCATTGCTACCATAAACTATATATGACGTAAGCTCAATCACTTGGATCAACCTAATGCAAAGCTACTGGTTTAGATGAATCATAAGTTACCTAATTATTCTATATATATCCATCCTTGAGTATATTTTTCTTATTTCAAAAACTAATGGTTCATATTAACACAAGCCCTTGCGGCTACAACATAAGCTCAATCACTTGAATCGACCTAATCCAAAAGCTACTTATAATTCATGTAAATCTAGAAGTTACCTTGTTTAGCCGCCGCTAAGATATTTTTCTACTTTGAAAAGTCATGGTCCATACTAACACTAGCCCTTATTGTCACAAACTATAACCAAAGCTCAAACCACTTAGGTCATACCTTAGGTAAGTACTCCTAAGAGCAATTGACAATACACATTTCTACCCTAGGACATGAGCCTTCTTGATCACCAATTGAGATCATTTAGATATGTTCAAATGATATGAAGTTTGGATAATTTTTCCCTCAAAAAGAAAAGAAAAGAAGTTAAGAAATAAAAGGAAAGGAAATGATTTTTTAGCTTTACAACTGAGATGGGCTGACCCATAAGAGATGCTTGGGCTTGCAATTAGGCCCTTCATGACAGTGGCTACTTCTTAAAGACTGCCGAAAAGTGATCAACAAGAACCTATCAAAGGTGTACACAAATTTTATTCCTATCTTTATGAGGTAGGGAGATTTTTTTTTCGATAAATCCAAAACTGAAAAGTGATCAATGAACACTTCTATACTGAGCTAGATTAATTGAGGGTAAAAGACAAAAACTATTACTACTGTAGAATCCTTGAAGGTGGAGGGGATGGAGAGACAGCAAACTTATTCAGTTCACTCGATTTATGGATGTGTTGGGTACGTAGGAAAACATTTTCTAATTTCTCGTGTTTGGTTGGCCAAATTATTCTTAAAAACATTTTCTTTAGAAAAAAGAACCTACTTAAAAGTGATTTCCTAAATAAAGATAAGACAAATAAATTTCATTAATAACATTTCAAGTTCATCGTCTCCTTATCCACTCACCCAATGCCCATAAATCCCTTGACCATGCCACCCTCCGCCACCTCATTCCCCACATATACTGTTGGGAAATTTTTTTACTTACTTACCGAACACTAAATAAAAAATGGTCAAACTGCTTTATTTTGACCTATCCATAGAGTAGCATAACCGTTGGATTTTACAAACCAAAAGGCAATGTTTTGTGTTTCAAGAGACAAAAACACAACCGTTCCCCTTGAACTGATTAAAGCCATAAGAAACACTTCATATCTAAACACATTACTGATAATGCCCAAAAACAGAGAGGGAGAGGAGACCCTCTATAGATGCATCGCAACAACGACTAACCCATGGCGTACTTTTGGGTCCAGCTCCGAGCAGTTGTTTCATACTTGTTTCGATCAGTCTTGTACATATGAGCAATCTCTGGCACCAAAGGGTCATCAGGATTAGGGTCTGTTAGCAGAGAACAGATGGACAGCAACACCTGCAAGGAACGGACTTGATCAATTGATTATGCTTAAAAGATATTATGATACAAGGAACAGTAACCATTTTCAACTGAAGAAAGAGCTTCATTAGGAATGAGGTAGTCATTTTTTATTAGAGTTAGGAAAGGGAAAGACTAAGGTGCTGGTTCTCACACAACTTCAATCTCAAAATATCGAAGATGTTCCATAAAAAACTACAAAGTAAAAGCAGTGTATTAGGTGAATATATTTCAATCTCTTATGTTTGAATCACTTATGTTAACCTAGAACGAGAACAAGATAATTGATGTGTTAAAAGTCCAGATAGTCGATCATCGATATACAATTGATAACTAATGTGAGCACTCTATCCAAACAGGGATGGTTTTAGACCTCAGAACTCTTGGGGGACGTAAATAAGAAGAAAAATCAAAAGACAAAATCAGCATGAGCACGAATACAGGAAATGAACCTCACCTTGGAGATAGTAAGAGCTGGGCTCCACTGCTCCTTCAGAATGTCAAGGCAAATACTACCATTGCTGTTGATGTTCGGGTGGTAAACCTTTGTCCTAAAAGCAACCTGCACATTTATCTTGTATTAGTCATGGATTTTTTATTTTTTTTTTATGACAAGGGAACCCGCAGCTGCTACCCTTTGGGTGCGCACAGGGTAAAACCCCCGCTCCTATGCAATAGCTTGCAAACCACATAGGAGAGGTAACCCGCACTAGGCAAGCCCGGTGCAACGAGCTCGACCCAGAAGGCAAACCCCTTGCTTTCGCTGGCAAGGGATTTCGAACTTGAGACCTCCAACATGGAAGTCCCGAGCCCAAACCATTGGACCACCCCGAAGGGTTATTAGTCATGGATTTTTGTCTAGGAAAAAGTGTGTATAAGAAGAATAAGAACTACAGACGCATCATAGAACACAACATTCTCCAAAGGACCCAGCTTCCCTTTTTTATGTTTTTAAAAAGCGGTTCTCTCCCTAGTAAAATTTAATAATGTACAAATATATTTGTTACGCAATGATATCGCAAAGTTACAAACCAAGAAAATGATTGCACCTCTGGGTCTGCAAGAGAATCTCTGCACAATTTACTATAAGTAGGAACCTATCAAGCAAGTCATTAAAAATTGTGTACATTTCATGCTGTAGGTAAAATACCTTGGGTGGCTTAAATGGATAATCAGGTGGAAAATGAATGGTAATGAGAAACAGTCCACCGGTGTAGGGACTGTCAGGTGGACCCATAATTGTTGCTTGCCAGTGGAACATATCTTCGCCAACTGGGCCTAATATAAACAATAGGAGGCAAGAACATAACAATCAGAAATCTCCAAATGCAGACCTTGGGCAATTTTTCACATAATATTTGGGGATTTAGGCTTAATACAGCGATATTTACATTAGCTTGCCTAAGAAAAGGCACATAGATAAAAGCACACAGAATCAGAGATCCACTTTCCAGATGCAGACTACAAACAAGTCTCAAGCATGAGTATGGAGATGGTAAG
>JAJOOR010001139.1:0-62694 GCA_036250505.1 Solanum acaule
AAAAATAAATATGCATGGTAAAAGGTGAAACACATTTGCTGGAGTAACATTATATTTATTTACAGCATGACACAGGAGGATAGATCCTGGCCTCCGACGGGTGAGCTGAATGATTGAATCTGATCTAATTACAAGTAGCCACAAACCATCTTAATTTTACTGCTATATGAGTTCCTAAAACTTAAAAGGCATCACAAGCAGCAAATTTGTATAGTAGGAGTATCTGTTTTATAGTATTCTTACACCAAATCATAGTGGTAATTAGATCACATAATGGTTGAAGATATCCCCCATCACCCAGAATACACAACTAAAAGAACCCTCCTATCTGATGATTTCTAGTATTAAAAAAACACAATATACAAGTAAAATAAATAGTCAAGCATATTGCTTTAATACTCTCCCCCTGATGCATGCACTAGCACGAACAAACTGGAAAATATATAAGCAAAGCATGTGCTAACATCAACCAGCTCATACACACGACTTAGAAATTTTCAGGCTCCCAGCGGATGAGTCTAAAAAACAGCATCAGATTGAAAAAAAACATAGAAGGTTGAGTAAAACACTCTGGATCCACCAACAATATTCACTTTCAAACAGCAGGTGCTCTTAAACTATGGGTTAACGCCAATAAAACAAGCTTAATGAAGTCCAATTTGCAATAAACTCTGTTTTCCAACAAATATTAGGCATCAAATTGGCTAGAAAAAAGCTGCATATACATACTTGGGACCAGTGCATCCCATTGTTGTTCCCAAGCCTCCATTGAGCTTCAGGACAACAAGTTTGTCCAAAAGCTTCTTAGTCTCCGCGGGATCTGCATTAATCAAGATAATCAAACTTCTCGAGAAATATATTCAAACCAATCTAATACTAAACAATCCGTGCTGACACTCGTTGATCATGATTATGACAGATGACAAAAAATATTAACTTTAGATAATACTGTACAAATACCTTCAGAAAGAGGTGCTAACTTGTCATATGGCACCACCACCTCATCAGTTGGCGTCTGGATCTTACTCCAGTCAATGTGTTGCGCTTCTCCACTACGTTTCAAAAATGCCACAACAGATCAACAATCAATAACCAAAACTAAACCATACAAAAAATCAAAAAATGTGAAGTGATTCATGCATTTCGAGCTACAAACTAACTTGATCTGCAAAAGCTTGGATCTTTATGCAAATTTTGCACACACACACTACACAAACTAACTTGATCTGCAAAAGTTCAGATCTTTATGTACATTCTGTGCACACACACACACTATACAAACTAACTTGATCTGCATAAGCTCAGATATTTATGTACATTTTGCACACACACACACACACTATACAAACTAACTTGATCTGCAAAAGCTTGGATCATTATGTACATTTTGCGCGCGCACACACACACACTATACAAAGTAACTTGATCTGCAAAAGCTCGGATCTTTACGTACATTCTGCACACACACACTATATACAAACTAACTCGATCTGCAAAAGGTCGGATCGTTACATACATTCTGCGCGCATACACACACACACTATACAAAGTAACTTGATCTGCAAAAGCTCAGATCTTTACGTACATTCTGCACACACGCACTATATACAAACTAACTCAATCTGCAAAAGGTCGGATCGTTATGTACATTCTGTGCGCACACACACACACTATACAAAGTAACTTGATCTGCAAAAGCTCGGATCTTTATGTACATTCTGCACACACGCACACACTATACACAAACTAACTCGATCTACAAAAGCTCGGAAATTTAAGTAAATTTTGCACACAAACACTACAAATCATCAACTAACCAACAACAATTTCATATCAAGTAGCCATTCAGCATTAAATCACATCAAAAAGCTAATAAATCACAATTCCCATCACTACTCTTACTCCAGTCAATGTGTTACACTTCACCACTATTTATCCCCAATGCCACAACAGATCAACCATCAATAACCAAAACTAAACCATACAACAAATCAAAAATGCAAATTGATTCGCACTTGTCAAGCTACAAACCAGCTTGATCTGCTAAAGCTCACAAATTTGAGCAAATTTTTCAAACACATCAAAAAGCTGATAATTTAGAATTCTTACTTAGTTCTCCTAATAATCAAAATGATAGCTCCAAAACTATTAACTGTACCTTAGATAGCGACCGACAAGGTTAATAAATCCAAATTTCTCATTTTCACTGCGCCAAAAAAATAAAATTAAATTAAAATCAGCATCTGGATCCAAAACAACTTAATTCCATCACAATCAGTAACAAAACAGCACTGGAAATGGAAAAATTCGCAAAAAAAAAAAAAAGTTACCTGATTTGGTTAAGACCGGCGACGGCAGATTTGAGATTGTTGAGCTTTTCGGCATCAGCAAGAGAAAGAGTAGTAGCAGTAGCCATAGCGAAGAAATGATTGTGATCTACAGAGAGAAATGAGAAGAGAAACTTCTCGAGGAGCAGAGAGTATGGAGAGAAGAGTGATAGATATAGTGTGTGAATGAAGAGAGGGAAAGAGCAGAAGAGTTAACACCTATAAATATTCTTCTATTAGGTGACACCTAATGAAACTTAACGTTAACCGTTCTTTAACAAAGGTGATTTTATGAATTATATTGTTGAGATATCGAAAAATATTGTAGGAAAGAATAATATTTCGCTATCATGCCATGTTCGAAAGAGTTCCTAATATTTTTTTATTAGATTATAATAATTTTGTAATATGAACACTTCACTCTATCGTAAATATTAATGACTATTTTTATAATTCAAACATGCTATAAAGATTTCTTTTATTAAGTATTTAAACTACAACAACAACAACAATAAACCCAGTGAAAAATTATTTAAACTAAGTATTTAAACTAGTCCATGAAAAATTATATCTCTATTTGAAATATAGGTAAGATATGTGTATGATTTTTTTCAAATTTCATTTTATGAAACTACACGGAATACATTAGTGTTATTATTTCGTCTTTTAACTTCTATGTTTACGTAAAAGGGTTCGAATATGCGCAGGAATAAACTTGGTTTGGATTTCCAGGGTAGGGGTGGGGGCCCCACCGTGTATCTAAATGTAAGAAATAATATTTAAAATAATATTAAATAGTAGATTTGAAATCATAAATTTTTAAAAAATAATTAATAAGCCGATACTAAAAATCTTTAAAATTAAACACATAAATTTTAAATTATAAATCCAAATTCGTTACTATTGTTATGATGAGATTTGTGGTGCATTGATTGATTTTTACGCATTGTTGGGCTTGTTTTGCCCCCACCTCCACCTGATTTTGCTGGGGTCTAGGAGGGCTTCAATTTGGTGAAGCTTCTATTTAAGACGTTTATTTTAAGTTTTAGTTAATAAATTTTTAGGAGTTTCTTGATCTTGTCATATTTTTAGTGGAAAAAAAATATATAATTAGTGAAGATTAATGAAGCATTAATGAATGCTGATTAGTAGTTTTTTTTGAGAGTTCTCAAAGAGTCAAAGTGATGTACAAGACAACATGTAAATCCACTTTAATCTATCAAAAGGTCCATATAAAAACAAGAGAAATCTTTGAGAAAAAGGAAAGGGAAAGATCAATGAATTTTTTAAAAGAAATCATATGCAAAAAGAAGAAAAGAAATAGCATGTTGTATATTAACAAGCATAAGATAAATTATTCAAGGTTATCATAGAAAAATTAATATTCATTTATTCGAGATTTCACATTCGAACTTTAAAAATAGAAAATATCCTAATAAAGGAAGTGAGTCTTATACGGTACAAATTTAAATTAATTAAGGCTTCAAACCACGTATATTAAATATTGAGTAGGAAATTGAATACCAAAGAAATAAAAAGGCACAAGATAAAAGAGTTGATAATTCTAAATCACAAGGATAACATACGTTTTCATGTGGTGAGGAAAAAGTTTTGATAACTAAAAATGTAAAGACAAATATATCTTAGTTGCTATCAAATGATTTGTTTTTTTTTAACAAACTCTGTCAACTCTTCGAGTAGAAAGGTTGGGATTTTAACAACCAACCAACCAAGTGTGCTTTATACGACAAAAGTCGCTAAATGAGATTCGATCATAAGTGATAAAAGTCATTTTCCTCCTTCTATGTCTTTATGAAGTAGAAATAAGGTCTCTGCATATACTCTATCCTCCTCAGACACCCCTTTTCCCACTAAGTTCGTTGTTGTAGTAGTGTGATTGTTTACTCCACAATTTTGTAACTTGAACTGGAATTAAAGTTATAGCTTAATGATTGTTGACTTGTTGTTGCAAATTTGAATAAATAAAGAGAGACTTTCGGTTCAAATTTTGAAAAAACTTTTGCACATGTTCTGAAATTCTCATTACGTAGACAATTTAACTACTTAAAATATATCACCTCCTCTGACAGTTCAAAACCTTATACCAGAAGGTCTGAAGAGAAAAATATGAAGGTGCACTGAAGAAAACACAACCCTCCCCTTTTCCTTCTAATAAGCAAAAATAATGCACAACTTTTACATTTCCCAGTCCATCTCCAATGAACACAAAAAGAGGAAAGGATGAGACCCTTTATCATAGGCCATGGTATCTACTTTCTACAAAGAGAGAGAGACTATGTCCAAATGAAAAGAAGAATCGGATACTAACGAAAACCATAACCAGAGTTCATATAAGGAATCCAATACTTTTGGGGGTGGACTCAAATTTTTTGATCCAGTTAAAAATGGAAAGCCAAAATTGCTGCTCGTCCTATACATCTTGTCCATTTAGTTCGGGGAATGTGAACAGAATGTTGGTGGCTGCTTGAAGCCGGAAATGTCAAACAACTCCATGAACCTCAGATCTGATACTCTAGTTTTCTCAGCAGCATACCTTTGGTACTCATCAAAAATTGAGGTGAGGCACCATTTCTGTAATTTTCTGAGGCACCCAACAAGGCTACCAGTTCGGTGCTGCATAATTTACCACGCAAGACGCAAACGGTGGTCAGAAATGTTGAGTGAAGATTCATGTAAGAAGAAAGCCAGAATTTTAAACAAAGACAAATGAAGGACTACCTTTCCTCTTTTGCAGTGAATTAACAGAGGGCGGTTCTTTTCATCTATAAAAAGAATCGAGAGAAATTGTAATACAGAATGTATTTAGCAAAACTAGTGGACAGAAACCTAAAGCATGATATAATAAAATGCAACCTTTCATACTTACCAAGGACAACCCTCAAAGCTTCCTTTATTGTTTCCTCTGGGATGTTGACCAATGGTGGCTCCTGCATTGAGAAATAGTCGAGTACATGAAACTTTTTTGTTTCATATCAACAACTAGAAAGAAATGCTTCCTATTAACCCGTAGATAGATTGAAAAGAAACAACAATAAGAATATTCACATACACGGTTTGCACAATCATATGAAATTTCTAAAATGTCTGCAAACCAGATATAGCGTTCATATATGTTGCTACTAATGTTTGTAGTATGTGTACCTTCCAGTATAGATTGCAACCATATTAGTACTTTGTTTAAATTTCAAACCATCTTCATAATAGAAAGATGTCTTTTCACTTGACCAACACCTTCGGATATCCGGATACAATGTGGTAAAGTGGTTATAGGACAAGAATACACATGGATGTTTTTTATTCACCAATCAAGCCTCAGTGGAGGAGACAGAGATAGACCAAAAAATTTGGAGTAGCTTTGTCCAGCATTCGGACAGAAGAGAGAAATCGTAGCTAGCATATGATGATTAAAAACCAAAAACATAGAAGAGGGTATGACAAATACAATGGTTTCCTAGTTTGATAGGCAACTATTTGACTTGCTCTGAGGCTGCTCAACATCAGAAGGTAAGAAAAGAAGAAGTCATATGGACTTGATTGGGGGCTACATATCAAATGGCATGACAGATATGACAAACAGCAATAAACTTGATAAACCAGCAGATTCATCAGATTCTCTCTTCACAGTCAATCATCTAGTGATCTTCCTAGTTTAGCAATCCAATTAGTTGGGACTTGGGATGTAGAGTCGGAAAGCTAATATGACCTGCTTCTGGTGAATCCGAAAAGAATGCAATTACATATTGCTAGTGGATAAATTCTCTCTCCTACAAACCAATTGGAGGATTTTCTCCAAGAAAGTGCAAAGCGCCAACAGGTTCAACTACTAGAATGTATCTGTTCTCACTTAGAATGTGGAAATTGGACAATCTTTCTTCAGGCTTTGGAAAACCACAAGAAACTCCCTACCTCCTTTCTTAAGTTATGAATTATTTTCGTTGCAGCATTACCTGTATTGCACCACCACCGAAACCATTTGGTTCATGCATCAAGAACAGAGGAAAACTAAAAGCTAAAACAAATAGAAGGAAGACAAAATAAATGCTAAGAATGATCAAGTAGCACCAGTTGCAGCAGGCCCTTATGAAGTAGAACTGTGACAAGTAATGTTGAGTGGTGGCTAAGAAGGAAGCAATAGTAGGAAGCTGTAGCTATACTTGCATTTTGTTGTAAAAGCAGAGTGCAATTTAAGAGGGAGAGGAACTTTAAGTACTAGACCCTTGAGAGAATCATAGAAAAATATACAGCATGAGGCTGCAGGTGACAATCCCCATGGTGAAAATCTTTTAACCTATTATAGGTCTGCAGCTATCTGAAACCCAAACATATCACAAAACTATCTCAACTACTAGTTGATGAATATAAACACATGAAAACTTGCAGACGGTTTTGAAACAAGAACATATTTTGGGCCATGCAACCAAAAGTACAAGTTTAATACTCTGACATGACTTATACTAGTTCTGTAAGTCAAAGTCACGATGGCCAGATACATAGTTCACTTCCACAACAACTAAAGGAGAAATCAAGGGTCTGTGACTATTCCAACATACTGCTGCTAAATGACTAAAAATATCCTAGACCACAAAATTTTATAACCTCATCTCCTACAAACTAATACCACAAAACCTTTTGACTTTGGTCCTTGAAGAAAGATGCCTCCTAATGCCAGTTTAGTAAGAAACTAATGATTAATCCTTTCCTGTTATACAAATCAGAATAACTTCAGACATGGAATAAATAAGGATGAGAACAAGTTAACAAACATATAGAGTAAGTATTCAATGCCAATAACTAGACTCTTTCTAAATAACCAGTCAACTAACTCCCATTTTTACATTCTTTGATAGCTAGAAAACAAGTCAATTAACTAATTAGAGAGCAAAAACAATGTCTTTTTCACCATCAGCCAACATAAGGAAATGGAACGAATAAAAGCGCAACTTTTTTTCTTTTCTTTTTTGGATAAGTCAAATAATTTCCAGAATATCACACCTAGTTGGTATTACAAAAATGGATAACGTAGTGTATAGTTGGCTAATCCTCAGTCCTTTCCCAAACTTCCGCAATTGATTTAGTCCAAACTTCAAACAAGCCTTTCTGGTAATGCTTTACAACTTGTAAAGATCAATTGAGACATTTTGGCAAAGGACTGAGGATTAAGTTAACTATACACTACGTTATCCATTTTTGTAATACCAACTAGGCGTTATAATCCGGAAATTATTTAATATCCAAAAAGTAATGGTTTACAACAGCTTCCTCACAGAAAAATCAGATCAGGATCACTCAGCAACAAAATGCTTCTTTTTTTTTACAACAAAATGCTTCTTTTTTTTTGACAATTCCATCACATGATCATAACATTCTATATCATACTGATATTGAGATATACATTACGGAAAATAACCTCAACCTTAGATCCTTCAATGGCGAACTGAAAAAGCCGAATTCCATTAGCATTTAGAAACTCCACATTAGCTTCAGGATATCGCTCTGGACACAAATATCTACACACAAAATATGCAAACAAACAAACAAATCAATAAAAACGTAACTTCAAGTAACGAAACCGATCGATCGAATTCACGAACTAACTCACATGATAGAACGAAGACCTAGGGTTTGTAAAAAGGCAAAGTTAGCAGTATCAGGAAAACCTGACCGGAAAACACCGTAATCAACCATAGCGAAATTGAGAGGCGGAACAAGAAGTCCTTCACCATCTAATACCGGTGAATAACTCTCCGGCAGCGAATCGCCGTCGTCTTCGTCGTCGGAGCTGGAATTAACGATCGGATGACACGTGGATCGATCGCCGTTCTCCAATCGCATTGCTGCTGTTGGCGCCAAGTTAAAAAGGAGATACGTATTTAATTAGGAATTGAAAAATGTATTTTTATAAAACTGAATTTTGATTCTATGGAATCTTTTCGGATCTTCGGCCTTTTATAAAGGTTAAAGGCCGGCTGCTAAATTGCGCTGCCTGTTTACGGGGTGAAGGTTTATATCGCGGTGTAAATTGAATAATTTGTATAGATCGATTGTATGACATTGAAGGATCGTTTGGTACAAAGGTTAAATTATCACGCAAATAGACTCTGAGTTAATATATCCTATATAAAAGATGAAATAAAATGAGAAATTTAGGATTAAGTTTGATATTATAATTAATTGACGATATAAGTTCAATACTAAACATAATTTTGGAATGACATAATATATAAACATGACCCTTAACTTAGCGTCAGCTGATAACTATGACCTTTAACTTTGGATGTGCATAAGTAGACACTTAAACTTGTATAAAATTAAACAAGTAGACACACTTGTCCTACATGACATAATACACATAGGATGCCACGTAGGACACAAAATTGTCATGTAGGGTGTCATGTAGGACGAATATGTCTATTTATTCAATTTTATACAAGTTTAAGTGTCTACTTGTGCACATCCAAAGTTAAAGTCATAGTTGTCAGTTGACGCCAAGTTAAGGGTCATATTTATGTATCATGCCTTTTGGAATATTTACTTTATTCTGCGTATTAAATAGTGCTTAAAGATATAATAACTCGATAATATAACGGAGAATAATATTTTATTTTATTTTTAAAAGTAAAGGAAGTCTTTTATTCCACATTTCTAGAAGTCGTATATCTTGTCTGTTGTCTCTGGTTACATATTTTTGCAGCCAATGGTTTTGTTCTAAGAAAAAAATGTTTGTTTTAGAGAGTTTAAAAGGTTAAATTTTTAGAAAAACATAATATTTGAGTAATAACCAAAATTGTTTTTCAATTGTAGTAATGTTTTAAAGAGTTAATGATAAAAAAAAAATTAACTTTCATATATTTACGAGTTTTATACTTTAACTATCTATTGTTCTATTTTCATAAACTTCTATTTTTTCGCAAGTTCTATTCCTCAACTATCACTGGTTTGCACACCTAGTTAGCCAAATATTTGTCTCAAATCAACAATATACATAAGCTAATTCAGCATCGAAGTGTGCGTAAAATTTAAATACATATTAGTGACAGCTAAAAATGAAACTCGTAAAAGATGATAATAGATAAATAAAATAGTGAATAGTTAAAGATATAAAACTCGTGAAAAATGACGGAGTAACATTTATGTTTTGGTTGGAAGGTGATAAGGTAATTGAAGGCAAGTGGGAATGAGGTATTCGATAAGGTGTCCATATTTGCAAAGTCCTTTTTGGACGGTTAAAGTTTTACTGTATTTGTGGTTAGAGATTAAATGAACAAAAACAAAGCACTACTACTTTTAAGATGGGCAAAAAGAAACAAAAGTTTCGAAAAAGACTTGTAAAATAGTGCACTCAACCAAATTATTACGTATGGTGATTTGTGACCAATTTGGAAGTTATTGGCATTCATTGATAGGTGTTCTTGAAATATTAATCATAGCATATTGTTTGGGTAATAAGTTGAATCATGTATGACTCATTAGCCATGGTAGGTATTAGGTCATATTTCAATTATATATTCGAGCTGTCAAGTTAAATTGTACCTCTTGATTGACTTATACATTTTTTGTCTATAAACTTTTTCTTGGATTGATTGATCATCGAGCGAAAATAACAAGAGAAAGACTACTTATTAAAATTGTCAGGAGAGCAAAGAAAAAAGTGTCTTAAAATGTTTTTAGCATGTGTAGACGTCATATGACTCATCAATCATGATAGATCAATTTCTAACTCTATTTATACGAGCTGTCAAGTCAAATTGTACCTTTATAAATAAACTTCGCTTTGGAATTTTAAAATTCACCAGCTTATAATAAAATTTCAAAATTCACCGATTTATAATAAAAATGCAATTTTGATTATACTTTTTCAGTTTTTTCTTCCTATCAGATAATGATTAGTACATAATGTTATCCTTTCTGCATGAAAGATAAGACCAATCAATTGGTGGCGCGATTGACGCCTCATGCTTTGAAGATTCAGACACTAATATTATCATATACTAATAATTCGGACATTATCGGTTTTAAATTTGAATAAAGTAGGAGGGTTATAATAGGTTGACACCAGTGTGAAACTCGCCAATTTACGATACTTGTAGGTAAAAGTATCATACACAAACAAGGCGAATATATCAATAGTCTCTTAAACTTGTCAGTAAATTTTATTTAGACACTCGAATTATAGCTTGTCCTCACTAAGCACATGAACACATGATAAAGTGTTTCTATTAGACACTCCCGACTCAAATTTTGAAAAAGTTAAAGTGCATGTTCTCAAAATCTCATTACATACACCTCCTTTAATCATAAAGTGTTTCTATTAGACACTCCCGACTCAAATTTTGAAAAAGTTAAAGTGCATGTTCTCAAAATCTCATTACATACACCTCCTTTAATCATACACATTATTAGCCTCAATAAGTCGTAAAATCTCCTGTATTTTAATTGAGGTTGATGTGTATAATTAAAGAAAGTAACAAATTTTATGTGATTAACTTATCCATGAAATGTGAGCTTGAAAATACACGCCAAAGCTTCTTAAAAATTTGATTCTAAAGTGCGTAAAAACACTTCATCACGTGATTACGTTCTCAATTGAAGTATGCCGTAATTCAAATGTCTAAATGAAATTTACTTCCAAATCTTCAAATAGTGTCTATCAATTTAGTACTATGTGAGGGGAGGAGTGGAAAATGGAGACTAATAAAGGCCTTTGACAATTGAAAAGAATAGAAAGTGTGAAAATAATGCTTTACATGGTAAAGCTGGCAAAATAGTTTTTTTACAGACAAGTAAAATTCATGTTTTCACTACAACTTTCACTCTACTATCCTGATCTCTATATACTATAAACTATAAAAACACAACCCCATTAAAGAGAGGATTCACAAACTATAAGAATTATGTGACTTCTACTACTATATAATCAGTTTGGGACTGAGGCGTAGTTGTTCTACTACTATGCAATCACACGTCAAAAGCTACATCCGCGTTCCCATCAAACAGACTTTGTTATAAGGAACCACCAAAATCGAAAACCAATGTTAGCCTAATAATCTGGTCATTCATGTACAATGGAGAACTCATACCTCTTTTCCTTTGCAATAAAACCTCTTCATCAGTCAAACGTTATCGATCATTTGTGTTTGATTGATTGTTTGATCAATCAAATGTTATGATCAAGCAGCAAGAACAAGTGCTTTTATTGTCCCTTGACTGTTTGCTGTAACAATCGTTGGGCTGTCGCGTTTCCAACAAACAGCACTGATGAAAAATGATCCCATGTCCCCGTCTGGATCATTCTGATCATCAGAAACAAATCTGTGCCAAGCTGCTGGTTTAGAAATTGCCTGCACATATAGTTCTATAACAGATTAAGCACTGGAAAACGAGGTTAAATCGTTTGTTCTCAACTAGTTTCAGAAATATACCTTGTGATAGACAAAAACTTCATTTGTCTCACTTCCACATGCAAGGTATTCGCTGTTTACTGTAAGACCAACAAAGTTCTTCTCGTTTGTATGTCCTTTAAACGTACGCAGCTGAGAGTAAAAACAGAACAAGGAAAATGCTGGTTCAGTATGAATTGGTTTTCACATATTGACTGGCTCTCAGGAATTAGATATTATCTTTCTGATTGTGAAAATGATTGGAGCATGATTACTTACTGGAACATTCTCATTGACATCCCACAAACGCAGTGTACTATCGGTTGATGCAGAAGCTAGCTCATAGTTTGATAGAAATTTTACATATGAAACAGCTTTACGGTGTCCACTGAAAATGTACAGTGGCTGGCTAATATTTCTCAAGTCGTAATAGTGAACGTGTTGATCTGCAGAACCCACCTGCAATATATATATATAGGTTCACGCCTTAGTTTGAAAATTTAACCTTTAACATGAAATACTAATGAACCTTCAATGGAAACTTACAGCTATGTGAGCACTGGATCCAGGATTATACTTCACCGAGCAAATGTTAGCTTTCATGTCAATGGTAAGAACGCTAGCTTCCTGATTCGTACACCAAACTTTGACCTGTTGAGAAATAAATTAGCACATTCCAAGTATAGCGCCTCGCCAAAACAAGTTCTGTTCTTTCGACTTAGTACACTGACTACAGCTCTCAGAGCAGAAAGATATTAGATAAATCCCAATTTCATCTTACCTCATTTGTCAAATTTGTTTTACTTTCAGAAACACTATGATTTTCTTTCCAAAAACCAAATTAGGAAACACGTAAACTTGAGAAAACACATATTCCGAATTTCTATTTACCTTGCAATCATCACTACCAGATACAAGCATAGAAGGTTCAGTACGACAAAAGTCAACACTCCATGCTCGTTTTTCATGCTCCTCGTACTCCATCACACTCTAAAAAAGAAAGTGTTAATCTTATCCCATCAGATATAAACTGCAGATTCATATGAGGGTGTTTTTCATGATCCAGATATAAGATGATACTACCTGACGAGTTGTAACATCCCAAACCGTTACTATGCCCTCATAGTCACTGCTTGCTAAGTGATTTTTAGTGTAGTTGTTCCAACTCAAACAACTTAGTTTAGATCGGGTAGACATTTCAACAATTGGACATTGCGCATCAGCTGGTTCGTTTAGCACCTGATAAAGAGAACATACAACAATTAGCATTTAAAAAAAACAAAGTTCAATTAATAAACAGTTAAATTTCTCCGAAAACATCTAGCATGTGAAAATCCTATCTGAGAAGACAAAAGGGGCTAGAAACAAAGTTCAATTAATAAAACAATCATTAAACTACAAGCAGAAAATTTTCGTGTGGGAAGATAAGCAAAAATTAAGCAGCTCACATGAAACATGAACTTACTGATGAAAACTCGAAGACCTTAATTCTTCGTGATACCCCAGCAGTAGCAAACAATTCATCATCTCGGTCAAATTCAATACTGTCAAGAAGAGGAAATTTAGTTGCTTGCAAAAACACACACAAAAAAGGTTCGACTATAATGTATCCAGAAAAAAAAACTACTAATAAGAGTAGCCTGTTTGTCAATAACCAATTATCTCTAGTTCTAGTTTCGAAAAAAGGACAACTGAAGAAAAAAAGGTTTTGGATTTTACAATGAACTTCTTACCTTGAAACAATATTGGCTGAGTGGAAAATGTCAGAATGCCTGAGTTCAGCAACAACCCGCAGACTACTATTTCAACAAGCACAGTTGAAAAAAGAACGGTAAGCACAAATATTTAGGATCATTTGCAGCCAACACTACTATTATTAGATGAACTGATGTACCTGTATCGTGTAAAGGTAGACAGAACAGATTGAAAATCCTCAAGTCCCGCAGAATAACCTTCTCTATTCATGATATTTGCTACCCTTTCTCCCTGTTTCTGCGACTGTCTTGCCCAATAGCGCCTCTTTTGTAGGTAACAATCTTGAAGCTCATTGAACTGTTGACAATTGAACATGTTAAAAGAGGGCATATGAACATCAACACGACCATCAACAAGCACAACAATAAGTTACAGAATTAACCTGTGCATGAACACGTCGTTTCCTTGCTAATGACTTTCCAGGTTGATTAGGATCCTGTGAATCTGATCCACCTTGGTTGTCATCCTTCCGTTGCACATTTTGAGGATTCCGAGGAGCTCTTGTATCAGTATTCCTAGTCTGTGAAGTGCCAGCACGACCTTGTTCTTGTAAATTGGCAGGACTAGAAACAATTGCACCACTTCCCTTATCTCTCAATGGAGGCCTGACTGTCATTGCAGATGAATCATCTACTAGCGTTCTCATTTTCGCTGAATATCTACCTCTTGTCCTATATAACTCTATTCTACGCTTCTCCACAGCATTTATGTCTTCTTTAATGTATTGGAGATCATTTTGAATCTAGGAAAAGTGCAAAATGCAATCAATAATCTGCTTGAATCTTAATCAGCAGAGAGACAAGAGATTTAGGTTTTCTATTGTATACCACAGGTTTATAAAATTGCCAGTATCTAAGGAGCCCAAAGTTTTTAGAAATTTAACACAAACACAACTTGTAAAAGCACAAAATTACAAAAACACATTCCCTTAACTGGATAATAAATGAAAAAAGAACGTCCTCAAGGAAGATTAGATATGAGTTTAATCTTTTTAAATGATAGCGAAATATGCAAACTCCCTTTCTTAGCAAGGAGAAGTCAAGGTCCAGGTATCTACCAACAAGATCATGCTCCTTTCCTCGTTATAATATTCTATTGAACACGCTTTCTCTAGTTAGAATGCAAAGATATTGTACAAGAAAGCAAATTCTACCTGCCGTAGGGATGTGAATTAAGTAGAATAGAGTACAATAAGTTTCCAAATGACAACAGATGAATTCAAACTAAAAGTGGCAATGTGTAAAGTCGGTAGAAGTTCAAGAAAAAAAACCTCATTAAGCTCTTCAACTTTTTGCTTCTTTAAACAATGGAGAAACTCGAGCAGAATCTGAAGATTTGTTTCAGCTTCTTCTTGTTCCATTTTTCTTTTCTTGTCCATAAGAAGTGATAATAGACTATCCAGCTCTTTAACGGACACCTCACATCCCTGCCTAAGAATCAGAATGAGAATCCTGAACAGATACACGGAAATGATCCCGACAGTATGACAGAGAGTGTTAAAAGGCAAAATCATCCGAGACTAATCAGAGATTAGAGAACTAAAAAGAGCTACTGAAACACAAAGTTAGGGACGCTCTCCACTAAAACTAAGTTGAATGGACACTTACAAGTCTCCTACAGAAAGAACCAGCCGTAGCATGCTAAGATATTCTATTTCTGTTTTTTAATTTCTCACAAGTCACGACTTTATAATATCTCTCTCTCAACGAGTCAAAGCATTTAGTACGGTAAAATCTAAAAAGTGGTTGGACAATGAAAGAGACTAACATCAACCTACAATATGTAGCATCATATCACTGGTACCTCAGCAAAACTGAGTTGCATCATCATCCGGACAAAGAACATTCACTAGTTTATCTACAATGATACGAAGAGAGCTTGTTTAACTTTTCATGCATATCTGACCTGCTGTATTGCTTGGCGAAGTTGTTCCACAGGTGTAGCACTTTTGGCCATTTGGCGAGCAGATTTCTTCATCAATAACTACACAATGGAAAAAACTTCAACACAACTTGATTTGAGTGGAAAACAACCTTCGAGAATGTCATCGATATCCAATAAACTAGTGAAAAAATGAAGACCATAAAACAAAAGAATAGAAGCAAAGAGAAGAAAAACAAAAGAAATGAAACTACTAAACTTTAACACAACTTGGTTTATCGATCAAGTTTTAACTCCAAAACTCAGTCCTTTACAAAGCAGAATGCAGATCAAACCAGATTAATGTGAGCTACATTTATATCCACCAATTTCCAATCCAGGTAAATCTTTACGTACATTCTACAGCAGATTTCTAAAATACCACACAATTAAATTCAAAAAAAAATCCCTAGAGAGTGAGATTCTTTCAACAGTAACTTTCTCCCCACTACAGAATGCAGCGATATTCCAACCAATATTTGTCATTGATGCAATACATAAAATAGGTTTGAGACACTACAACAAAAACAACTTTTAGCGGCATTAAATATTGACATTAATAAAGAGTGCTAAAGTCTTTACCGGAATTAGTTAAGTGCCATTAGAACCAATGTCGCTAAAGGCTTTACGGACATATACAAAGAGTGCTAATTGCCGCTAAAAATACATATTTAGCGGTCTTAATTGCCGCTAATGATCATTTTTTATGTAGTGAGACATCATTAACTTCTATATCTCAGCTGACCCAAGAATTCCTGCAACCTTAAATATTGAAGTCCTATGGTAATATACAGAAGCCTCTATTTAAGCTGAGGGTCTATCGAAAACAACTACGAGGCAGCAGTAAGGTTTGCATACACTCTAACCTACATATACACATAAGCCAGCATAATAATTCCCGGTAGACTTACTCATAAGGAGGTATATTCAAATATGTATATTTTTCAACTCAAAAAGACTGTTCTTTGCTAGTTCAATATGTACTTCTCCAATCACTCATAAAAATCCTAAAATTCATCAAATCCTGAGCATTTCTCAGTAACATAAACACAAACAGGATGAAACCAAATTCTTCCAAGGCATGTTGCTAAAAAAAGAACATTACTGATAATTCAACTTAAACCAAAAATTTCATCTCAAAAAAGCACCAGAATTCCAATTCATCTCATCTGCTTTAAAATTTTCCCCAATTTGAAAAACACTAATATTATTATTAATAATACTGCCCTTAAACAAACTACACAGCTCACCGATCAACGCAATACAACGCATTTGATATCTTCATTCATATACATTTCAAATAAACACGATTATTACACTTATATAAAACTGAAATCCAAAATCAAACAGCCAAATTCATGAAAAAAACTGCTCAAGCTATCGTTAAGGATATTTAAGCTCACTGCAGTATAATCTTCACCGATCTAACTAAATTTAAAAAATCGAACATTCAAATCATGAAAAATGCTGGAAAATTTCACCTTATTAAGAAGGAAGTTAGGATAAAGATGATTCGTCGTCAAGTAATGAGAACAACAAGGACAATCACTTTTATTCTGCAAATGAGTAACAATGCACATATAACAAAAACTATGTCCACACGCCGTTAGAAACGCATCCTTTATAATTTGCATACATATCGGACACAATATATCCTTATCCACCTCCTCTTCCTCTTCCTCTTCCTCTTCCTCCTCCGCAACTCTCTCCGTCACCACCACCACCTCCGTCCCAACCACCGCCGCCTCCGTCTCCGCCCCCGCCGGAGCTGAAGTTTCACCGGCGTTCACCGTCGGCACTAATACTCCCATTGAATTACGCTCTCCTCCTCCTCCTCCTCCTCCTCCCATCACACTCCGCCCGATCCAACTGATCAGGTCAAGTACGAAAAGGTTCAAGTCTATCGATCTGTTACAATGCGTCAATTACATAATTGTTGTTATGATATATATTTGTAGTATAGAAGATGAAAAGGAAATTGGAATGGGAGAGATGATTACTGTATGCGTGATTTTTTTTTGGTTGTTGTTGTATTTTTGTGAGGGTATAAAAGGACCACGTTGGCGGGGAATGGGTGTTTTTCAAAACTGGAGAGACTTGTTAGTGTGACCGCCTCATAATAATTATTTTCTTTTTTTTCGTATTCAAATGGATTTATATAGTTTTCAACAGCCAATAAAAATCAAGCCGAAAACTTCTTTTCTTAAGTTTTACGTTTAAGTTTTTCAACTTATTAATTTCTCTGTTCATTTTTATTTATTCATGATATTAAAAGTAATATTATTTATATTTATTTATCTAATTTGAAATATGAAGAAAGAATTTACAATTTTATACTTCATTATATTTTTTAAAAAAATTATCCTACTTTTGTTTTTAGTTGAAAAGTTTGTTTTTTCTTATTCAGCATTCAAAATATATATATATATATATATATATATATATATTATTTATCTAATTTTGAAAAAATGAAGAAATAGTTTATTATTTTATATGTCATCATCTCTCAATTTGATTATCCTATGTTTCGTAAAAGTCTCTTGAAGGATAAAATGCTTCCTAATAAAAACGATTTTGTATTTAGGAGATCCCAAATTGAGACAAGGATGAAGGAGTATTTATCACTCTACTACAAGCTTGTTAATTTTGTGTTGTTAAAATGAAAATAGGTAGACTATATACCAAATTAAATATGGTAGTAATAGTTAAAAACATTCTAGCATCTAAATTTTTTGTTTTTTTATAAATGATCTAAATCAATTAATTTCTAAAAGATTTTCAATGCAGCTTTACATTTTTCTACAAGTAAATTAGGATAAATTAATCATATAATATAATGTAACGTTATTAAGTGGTTCACTTAATGAAGTGTTCTAAAAGCCTAAAATTATGCTTATTTTTAGTTAAGTGTGTTTTAATTGTTAAACTCCATATATATCCAAAGCAACAATTACACAAAGTAAACAATTAAAAAAAAGGTTAAAATAATGATGAGATTTATGACTGATATAGGTGCTACGGGTTTGAAAAGACATATTAAAATCTTCGTGGATTTATGTGTGTTTGGCCAGCTATGCATCGTGCACACTTGCCCTTCCTAATAACGCTATTAAATGCATGGAGATTTATGAGACTAAAATTAGGCCACAAGTTGATTATGAATTTGACATTACAATTTAATGTATTTCTAGTTAAGTAACCTCATTCTCACATCAATTATTATGATAGAAAAAATGGGACTTGTACTATACGTAAGTGCAATAAATGAAAGTACTTCACCTAGAAATGAGAAAGAAAGGGAAATTAAAATTTCAAAAAAAAATTGGTCAAAAATTCTTATCGATGAGTCAAATTCTGATGAGACATCCAAAAAAAAATTAACATCACTTAACTATAGTTAAGTTATCGATGTGTGTATCATGAAAAAATATATGTCTTGCATTTGCTGATTTCTAGATGGTTGTGGATTGATAAATTTGGACGAACCGATATTTTGAAGTGAAAAAATATATTTATAGTGTTAGAGAAGTTTGATAAAATTTGTATGTTGAAGTTCAACCTCGTCATAAAAAAGTAGTGACGTGGCGTACTTCCATCGACTAATTAAAAGGGTTAAACAAATCCCACTATAAATAGAATAAACATTTTTTAAACTTTAAATAGTTTAGAGTTTTAATTAGGACAGAAAGAGAGCAGCACAATTTTCTATAACAAGTGGCTTGACTAATCCACGATATCCGCTAATTAATATAATGTTCACTTTACTTTAATTAGAACTACTTATTAGCTAATTCGTCCAATTCTTTCACATCAGAATTTTCCAACATGAACATAAATGAAATTTTGAGTTATTTTTATTCTCAAATTTAAGGTATAAGAAAAATGACTTCTCAATTTTATTTTTTATCTCTATATATATAGTGATTAGGACGAAGATCAAATAAATCGATCTCACTTGTATAAAGAATCTTCTTTAATGTGTTATTTTTCTTTAAGATTTATGTATAAATTCCAAGAAATTATACAGTCTTTTCATAATGTCTTTCTACATGATTATACGTTTATCTTTTTCTAGTGACGAAGATACAATTTTTATTAATGAAGATTTAACATTTACTATTATACATACTATATTACAAGTAGAAAATTTAATTTTAATCCTTATATATATGTACGAGGATTTAATTAGCTCTTCTATAGCTTCACCCTTGCTTGTCTTCTTCTAACATCTCCATTCATTTTGCCGATTTTTTTTCTACTTTATTCTCGGGAGAATTAATAGTATTCGTATTTATTTTTCAAGGATTCTCAATCTATCAATCAATTAATAATAGAGATATTCAATCGCGCTATACTTACACTTCTTATGGAATATATGTAATTATCATTTATGATCTTATTTATAATATTACATAAAAACTTTAGGACCTCAACATTTTCACGTGATATTGTTGGTCTTATAATATATAGTTTTGACATATTCTTCTATAGAGACAATTTGGAGAGCTACACACAATCTTTTCTAAAACAATTGGCTACTGACTGAGCCACGATATTAATTATTATTATTATTTATTGGCTGCTTCAATTTTTCCACTTGTTGGAATTTAGTATATATGATAAACGTGGACCAATAAAAACAAAGAAAATATTATGAGTCGTGTAACATGGCCAACAAACCTAATTCTACTTTTTCGTTGCATCATGCATGAACTTTATATAGTCAACCGCCAAAAGTTGTTAGGGCGACCCATCGTCTCGGATTTAAGTGTTAAATATAATTTTTTCAATAAAAAGTGTTTTTAATAGACTTTACATGTTACGTATTTGAAATATTCTATTTGAATACACATTTCAAACACCATATATTTGGAGTTGCTATGAAGCACGAGAATTACACATATTTTATATATGATCATTTAAATAGTGGTCGTAAATTGAATATATGCACTTTGTCTGTTTTAATGCGAATACTGAACGCTCGATAAAAGATTGGATAAATCAATCTTTACATTTTTCTATGAGTAAATTAGGATAAATCAATCATACAATATAATATAATGTTATTAAGTGGTTCACTTAATGAAGTGTTCTAAAAGCCTAAAATTATGCTTATTTTTAGTTAAGTGTGTTTTAATTGTTAAACTCCATATATATCCAAAGAAACAATTACACAAAGTAAACAATTAAAAAAAGGTTAAAATAATGATGAGATTTATGACTGAAATAGGTGCTACGGATTTGAAAAGAGGAAATTATACTATGCGGGACAAGACAAGATAGATTAAAATCTTCGTGGATTTATGTGTGTTTGGCCAGTGCACACTTGCCCTTCCTAATTACGCTATTAAATGCATGGAGATTTATGATAGTACTAAAATTTGGCAACAAGTTGATTATGAATTTGACATTACAATTTAATGTATTTCTAGCTAATTAACCTCACTCTCACATCAATTATTATAATAGAAAAAATGGGACTATACACGTAAGTGCAATAAATGAAGTACTTCACCTAGAAATGAGAAAGAAAGGGAAATTAAAATTTCAAAAAAAAATTGGTCAAAAATTCTTATCGATGAGTCAAATTTTGATGAGACATCCAAAAAAAAATTAACATCACTTAACTATAGCTAAGTTATCGATGTGTGTATCATAAAAAAAAAGTTGTGTGTATCATGAAAAAAATATATGCCTTGCATTTGCTGATTTCTAGATGATTATGGATCGATAAATTTGGACGAACCGATATTTTGAAGTAAAAAAATATATTTATAGTGTTAGAGAAGTTTGATAAAATTTGTAGGTTGAAGTTCAACCTTGTCATAAAAAAGTAGTGACGTGGCGTACTTCCATCGACTAATTAAAAGGGTTAAACTAATCCCACTATAAATAGAATAAACATTTTTTTTTTTACTTTAAATAGATTTGATTTAAAATTAGGGCAGAAAGAGAGCAACACAATTTTCTAAAACAAGTGGCTTGACTAATCCACGATATCTGCTAGTTAATATAATGTTTATTTTACTTTAATTAGAACTACTCATTAGCTAATCCGTCGAATTCTTTCATATCAGATTTCTCTAACATGAACATAAGCGAAATTTTGAATTATTTTTATTCTTGAATTTGAGGTATATGAAAAATGACTTTTTGTATTTATTTTTTTGTCTATATATATATAGTGATTAGGACGAAGATCAAATAAATCGATATCACAATTGTATAATTATAAAGAATCTTCTTTAATGTGTTATTTTTCTTTAGATTTATGTATGAACTCCAAGAAATTATACGTCTTTTGACAATTTCTATATGATTATACGTCTATCTCTTTCTAATGACAAAGACACAATTTTTATTAACGAAGATTTAACATTTACTATTATACATATATTACAAGTAGAAAATTTAATTTTAATCCTTATATATATGTACAATGTGATTTTTTGACGGATTTAATTAGCTCTTCTATAGCTTCACCCTTGCTTGTCTTCTTCTAACGTCTCCATTCATTTTACCGATTTTTTTTCTACTTTATTCTCGGGAAAATTAATAATATTCGTATTCACTTTTCAAGGACTCTCAATCTATCAATTAATAATAGAGATATTCAATCGCGCTATACTTGCACTTCTTGTGGAATATATGTAATGATTATGGTCTTATTTATAATATTACATAAAAACTTTAGGACCTCAACATTTTCACGTGATATTGTTGGTCTTATAATATATAGTTTTGACATATTCTTAATTTGGAGAGCTACACACAATCTTTTCTAAAACAATTGGCTACTGACTGAGCCACGATATTAATTATTATTATTATTTATTGGCTGCTTCAATTTTTCCACTTGTTGGAATGTAGTATATGATATTCGTGACCAATAAAAACAAAGAAATATTATGAGTCGTGTAACATGGCCAACAAACCTAATTCTACTTTTGGGTTACATCACGCATGAACTATATATAGTCAACTGCCAAAAGTTGTTAGGTAGGGCTATCTTCTCGAATTTAAGTGTTGAATATAATTTTTTCAATAAAGAGTGTTTTAATAGACTTTAATATGTCATGTAGTCAATTTACTCTTTGAATACACATTTCAAACACTATATATTTGAAGTTATTATGAAGTACAAGAATTACAGACTTTACGTATTTTATATATATGATCATTTAAATAGTGGTCGCAACTTGAATATATACACTTTACGAATATTGAACGGTCGAAAAAAGATTGGAAATATAAGAGGGGAAAAAGACAAACAACTTTTTATGGCCTTTACTTTTATGATGATGACTTGGAGATGTGTCTTCAAAATATACCATAAAGTACAATTTGCTCATCAATGGTGCAGACTGTAGTGCATGCACACTTTCACATGACCTAAAAATCTGGAGTTCAGAGAACTTTATGAGATATTTTTGCTACAATAATAATTAGTATAATATTATAATACAATAAGCTATTTCTTTTGGGGGGAAATGATAATTTGGTTTTCCAAAACATAATCATAGATTGGTTAAGGTACGAGCAAGCTAACCTGACACCACCGTCATGTATAGTATGTATCCACATAATCGAATCTTATTTCTATAGTATCGTGATACATCTACTCTTCAGGATGATTCCAATTATTGGTTCAAATCTTAAATTTAATTTAGTATTTACACCTAATTTTCCTGGAGTTGTAATTCATCCGATATAAACACCATCCTTGTTTCAAGCCAAAAACTCTGGTTACAAGCTCATCTAACGTATTCAATAAATATATCAATTCATCTCCACGAACAAGAAACATGGAGTATACAACTCAATAGCTGAGCTTGTCACGCGCTAAAGGGCAATATACTGGTGTGTGTGTGTGTAAAAAGCTCATGGAGTCGATATATCCAAAAATTGTCAAGATCCCTCCACCTTTAATCACAGGTTTTGGGTACACATTCTAAATACAAAAAGAATCTTAGTAAGGAGCGCTTCTCCTTTTAATAGGCTTACATGAGGTAAACTATGTATTTTGCCTTGAAACTTTCCAAAAGATCTCTACCTCAAACAAAAAGATACAACATGTATCTATATCTTTGTATTTTTGTCTATACTAGTATATACAAGTATAGTTTGTTCTCGTTTTTCCTTTCCCTACCTTTTGATGACTTGAGGATCGGTGACAGACTTCTTTATACAATCCACGATACCTATACAATCAGCCTGAGGAACGGGACACCCTGAATCATCTTCAGACTCATCACATGGATTTGAGTGCGGAGAACGAAGGCTCCCATGAGTTTGACAGGCTTTCATTGTCTTACAATGCTCTGCTTCGTCATCTCTAATGTTCATGAATACATCGTATAGATTATCTAAACAGGAAACGTAGACTTCAATCAGAATTATACTCTCTCACTTGTATAGAAACGGTTTACTAAAGGTATATCATTGAGGTGTGTTTTACCTATTTTTGGTCTTCGAGTATTAGGCTCTCGTGAAGTTTGAAACTCATCTGATGCAATCACAAAACGGTTTAGATTACTGAACCAGATGGATATCGGGTCACGAGAATATTAAGTAAGACTGTAACACTCACCAAACAAATACAAGTCACCACCCGTGTAGTAGTCCACTGCAATCTTTGGAGCGGGCAAATTCTTCAATTCCTCTGCAGGAGCATAAGGACTACATATTAGTTAAGAATATATCCTCCCTCCCCTTCAATTTGTTTGTACCAAAATGCCCTTCAATCTCGTGGTCTTAAACATGCCTTGTTGAAAGTTGGAATTAAAGAGTTGTCAAAAAGGAAAAAGACATTCTTTTTGAAACAAACAAATTGAAGTACAGTATAGCATATCCTCGAGAAACGGCCAAACAAACAAATTAAAGGAAGCTAGCACTTCTAATTCCATCAATGCAACTTTGCTGTTCAAACTATTCAACTTCTTAAAAAAAATTACCTCCTTGATCCTTGATGAATTTATCGTAAGTCTCGTATGCATGGCTCTCCACACATTCAGAGAAATGATCTGCAAGAATTGAAGGAACACCAATCAATGTATCGATATTAGCCTTGATAATGGGCATACATAAAAAAACTCACCAGTCACTCCTTAAGGGCCTTATCAAACATAAAATCGTGACCAATCACCAATTTTATTTTCAGGTAAACAAATCAAAGAACTTAAAGCCAGGCAAAGAACGGTAAAAATATCAAAAGTGCCTTCCTCCCCCCAAATATGTAAAGAAAGTAAGACCTAAAAAATGCTAATGCTTCCCCTAAAAACAACAGCAATGAAAAGATGAAACTCGTACAAAACCCACGGGAAACACTGAATCCATAAACCGTGAAAGCTATGAAACCCACAGAGACTCGTTGAAAGAACACAGGTACGTTGCAGAAAAATGATCAAATCAGATCTTAATATTCCAACTTACATGCCATCCTCGGGCTCAAAGCATACATCAAGACTGTCATGAAATAATAGAATATAGCTATATGTTGTGCAAGAAATCGATCAAACCACCAAGCATTTCCCCCTAATTCCTGCAGTTGAACCACAATTACCATTAATACCAAGACAAAGAAATATTGGTATTATATCGCAATTAAAATTCTAGAAATTAAGGCTTTGTGATGCCTGACATATATGTTCATTACATTGATGCGCAAATTTGTAGAAGCCCATCCCGGAAAAAAGTTTATTCTTTCAGTAAATAAGTAAATGAGCTATAATACACTCTATTAGAATAGGAATAGGTTTATACAATCCTATTAGAATAGGAATAGGTTTATACAATCTTATTTAGAATAGAAATAGGAATACAAATAGGAATAGGAATAGTAAATAGTATCCTACTTGATAAAGGATTGAATTCTAGTGTCTATAAATAGGATCTCAATATAATAATGTAGACACAACACAATTCAATAATTTCTTTTCCTATATTTCTCACATGGTATCAGAGCCTCTATGATCTTGGCAGAAAATCAAAGAGCTTCCGCTGCCGGTGGGTGGCACCCATATATGCTGTCCATCTGGCCAATGATTATGTTAGCAAAAGTTGGGTCACCATGTATCTTTTGATGTGACTATTTTCTCATATCTAATTTGTGTAGCACCGTGACATCATTCCGGTGACTACTTTCTTATATCTAATTCTTGTAGCACCGTGTCATCTTTTCGGTGACTACTTTTTCATATTTAATTTGTGTAGCACTGTGCCATCATTTCAGTGACTATTTTTTCATATATAATTTGTATAGCACCGTGCCATCCTTCCGGTGACTGTCTTTTTTTGCATATCTGATTTGCGTAGCACCGTGCATCTCTCCGGACTACTTTTCATATTTAATTTGTGTAGTATTGTGGATTTTTCCGAACTATTTTCTCATAACTGAGTTGCGTAACATCATGTGTCTATTCAGTGACTCCTCAGATTGGATTTGCATAGTTCCATTCGTCTTTCCGGTGACTCCTCAAATCTGATTTGCGTAGGGTTGTGCCATCATTCCAACCCTACCCGTATAATTTTTCTTTTTTAGTAGGGTCGTGCCATCATTCCGACCCTACCCATATTATTTCTCTTTTTCAATGGGATCGTTCCATCAATTCAAACTATCCTATATAATTTCTATTTTCTAGTTTGGTCATGACATCATTCCGACCCTACCCATATCATTTTATTTCTTAGATTGTGACCACTTTTAGCCATCAAATCTAATACTCCGACATATGAGCATGTTCCGGTCAGTTTTTCGATGACTTGTTTAATATTGACTCATCTATTGATTCCAACATGATCTGTATACTTTATACTAGATTTTGAGCACTTTGTTGCTCAGGGGGAGTTTAGTAGCCTTGTATGTCAATTATGTGAGTCAACTCTATGGTCTGAAACAGTCTTTGCAAGTTTGGTTTGGGAAGTTCAACACTGTAATTTTATCACTCTGTGTTTTGTCGGCATTATGCATCAAATTTAGTATTTCATGAGAAGATTAAGCTCATTGAGATTGAATGACATTATGCATCAAATCCAGTATTTAATGAGAAGACAAGCACATTGAGATTGACTGTCAATTTTGTGAAGTCGACTGATCAACTTGTAGATATCTCACCAAGCCTCTCATCGGTCCTCGTATTAATTTACATATGTAACAAGCTAGGTACATGAATTGTATGCACTAGCTTGAGGGGGAGTGTTAGAATAGGAATAGGTTTATACAATCTTGTTAGAATAGGAATAGGTTTATACAATCCTATTAGAATAGGAATAGGTTATACAATCTTATTTAGAATAGGAATAGGAATACAACTAGGAATAGGAATAGTAAATAGTATCCTACTTGGTAAAGGATTGTATTCTAGTGTCTATAACTAGGATCTCAATGTAATAATGTAGACACAACACAATTCAACAATTTCTTTTCCTATATTTCTCACATCTCCAGCAAAAAGTTCAAACTTGCACATGGAGAAAACGAAACATCAAGCTCTTCATATTTTAACTCATTCTGAATAAACTATGGCTAGTTAAGATGGAACATATACAACTCACTCACTAAACCAGAAAGACGGATGCTCATCAGTTTAATTAAAAGGCAGAGAGGAAAATAAAACATGGATGCATTGAAAGGAAATCAAGAAATTAGAAGAAAGAGCATTACTTCCATAATGAGTAAATGGTGCATCTCATTCCAGCTTTCAGCAAAATGCACCTTCATATAATCTGCTCTTCTCCACCAGCCAAAGCTCTCATACATGTGAAGAACTGATATAAATGCTGTTAAGAACACATGATCACACATGTCTTTATTATAAGTTGTATTTACAATAATATCTTTCATAAGTACAATAAATCAAGAAAGGGCTATTAGTCTCTTTAAATCGCTCAAAGATATTTATGGCCTTCAACAGGGAAAAGAAGCATTTCAGTAATCTGCTTTAGAATGGTACAATCATATCTCTTGCACGATGACCAAGTTAGAGTGTATTCTCAGAGGAAAAGAAACAAATAGAATGAATATATTCCTAACTCAGAGAGATGTTGAGAAGTGATCTCTTTATGAGAGAATGGTGATTGCATTATATCGTGTTCCTCAATTTTATGTACTATTGTTATTCTCTTTACTTTGGTTATCTTTACTACTTTGTTGTCAATATTTTTCTCTTTCTTCTGTATTTTCATCATAGCTCTTTGCTCTTGTATCCTTCGAACCTGTTTTGAAAAAGCTTTTCTTGAGCCGAGGGTCTTTTCGGAAACAGCTGGTCTACCTCTCCAAGGTAGGGGTAAGGTCGGCATACACCCCAACCTCCCCGATCCCCACTTATGGGATCACACTAGCTATTTATTGTTGCTGATTGTATTATAAAGGTAGCACTACGGACGTGCTGTAGTAATTACATGTGAGCAAAAAAACAAAACAAAAATCCCTTTCCAATCTTATAGGAAGCTGTTTGAAAAGTGATCTAGGTGCTAAAAAAACAATCAGCAGCTTGAAAGAATAGTACTTACCAAAATAAGGAACTCTTGCAATTGTTTCCAGAACAAAAAACCTTGCATAGTTTCGGTCGTGATACAAAGTGTCAAGAATCTTTATCACTGAATCCTGAAATTATCAGCATAATTTTGAAATCAGACAAATTCCGAACCAAATGGATGTGTTGAAAAGCTACTCAGCAGTAAACCTTATGCAATAAAGATGTTCCTAATAGAAAATACTGTCAAACACCTTTTCATCAACGTATCACATGATACTATAAAATCAATTTCAGAAAATAACTTATTCACTCTGCACAGAGCAATTCCATAAATTTGCAATACAAAACATGTCAGAAGAAGATGAAGTTGCACACTCTATTACCGAATTCCGATGCATTGCTCAAGTTGCAACTAAAGTAATCCAAACAGTAACTTTAACATAAACCATGATCATATCTAGTTGTATTTTCTTCTTTTAGAGGAAGGGAGAAAGGGTAGGCCCTTGTGTAGCGAATAGTAGAGAAATAACTTATTGGCGCCATACTGCAGGAATTCATATAGCCAAGACTAACTAATTTTAAGGTCGAACCACAGTGGATTGATATTAACAGACACAATTCCGACAAAGACACCAGTTGTCGAGTTGAAAAGAAATATGCAAGACACTATTTAGATTCAGAAAATGCAATACCTACCGTGAGTAAGATATTTACAGACTGCTCAAGCTTTATAACCCATTTTTCTAGACCATTAGAGGATGAATCATCTGGTGGCTCCCCATTACTTCCCCCTCCCACATTACCAGGAAAACTCTTAGGTGCAAAGGATTTCTCCACAACCACTTCTTCTTCATTCTCTTGTAACAACGTTGCTCGAACTCTACATGATTTCCTGCATACAATTGTACAACGATTGTTATTTTTAAAAAACCAAATCCATCATACATCAATGTGATGTTCAAGAAAATATCAATCAACCTGCAAATTGCTACAAAAAACAATCAAACAATTAACTTGCCTCGATCCCAAACTAGTACAGGTCGGCTATAAGATCCTCTATATTCATTCAGCTATATTCAGTCCCATAACATTACAATACTAAATAAACTATCTTCTTAAGCAACAAATGCACAAGAACTTCTTTTCAATGCTAATCATTTGCAAAATTCCAATACTAACTAAATGTCCTTTTTAACTCATAAATGCATAGAAAAATTCTTTTAAGAAATGGAACCTTGACATAACTAGTAAAATTGCTGCCAAGTAACCTAGAGGTCACGAGTTCGAGCTATGCTTACAATAGACAAGCCCTCCCCGCACACTCATAGTGGAAGCTTAGTGCACCGGGCTGCCCTGTTTTATCATTGAATGTTAATCATTTGCAATTGACAAAAACTAACTAACCAAAGAAATACTTAATCAATTCTCTTAGCCACAATTGTCAATTTCAAATTCCAACAAAAATAAACTAAACTACAACCCAAAAAAAGTAAATATTTGAAAAAAATCATATTTTTTAGCGGATTTACCATAAAAACAGGAACTTTATGCAATAATTTACCTCGAAACCGAACACCTTGAAGACCCATGAGATTTCCGAATTGAAAAAAGAGAATTAAACCGAAATGGGTTCTGGGAATTGCACAAAACTGATGATTTCTCAAAACTGCTAGCTCTCAAACAAGAATATGAAGAAACTGAGGTTCCAAAACCCATAGCAGAAATCGAAATCGCCATTCTTGATCCTTTTTCCTTCCCACAAAAATCGAATTAATACTTTTTTAAGGTCAAAGGAAGGTAAGGAAAAGAAAATTCCGAAGTGGGAAAGTTGTTAGTTTTCTGAGAACCAAACAGCTTTGCCCACTGGACAAAGTGCGATGGAATTGGAAAAGTTGGGGATAGTTTTGAAAAGTATCAAAATGTTTTGTCGTTATTTGGAAAATTAGATATTTTTGAAGGACTGTAATTGTCATTTTCGGTAAGTTTTGATTCGGTATATTCTTTTGGGTCGGTTGTCGAACCGAAGTTTTGGACCTGTTTTAGAGCACCAGCTACTGGCCAATGGGCTTATTAGGAATTTCACGGGTCATTTAATTTAAGCCCATCATTTAATCATTTTTCGACATGTATATATTTTGTATAAATGGTGTTTGAAGTTAGAGTTGAAGAAATCAAACTTCAAACGAAATGACCAAATTAACATATGAGTGACGCGCGTAAAAGTCGTGCAAAAATTGGGTGGACTTCAATCATTTTTTTGCATATATGATTGAAGTTCAAGTGAAAATTATTGAATTAACATCAAAATGATTGAATTTCAACAAGGAAAAAAAAAAACCTAAAGTTTAATTATATGTGTCTGAATTGTAGTCGTATAAAAACTTCACATGTAGATTGTGAAGTTATAGATTTTGTCAAGTTAAATGACAACATCAAAATCGGATATTGTCATGCACTTCACCCACAATATAGAGATCAATTGGGCTTGTCAAAATAGGATCGAGGCTTAATGGGCTCATCAAAATGAGGTCCATTGACTTGCCAAGATAAAACATTGGGCCTATTGGTGTTTTTCAAAAATAAAAGTGAGGTTAAATGGGGTTCGTCAAAGGGAAAATTATATATAATAGCAAATTATTAATTCAAATTAAATGTTATAACCATAGTTTGATTTAATTGTGCCCCGTAGTAAATTTTTGTCAGTCGCCTCTCTCTCTGAAATTCTCGCTCGCCACTCTCCCTCTCTCGATGCCAATCTCTCCCTCTCCTCTCTCGCTTAATACTAACAGAAATGTATAAATTGTGTTTCTATTTGTATAAAGTGAGAGAAAACTATATATACACATGCGAATACATATATTTTCGTCCTATACACTTGTAATTATACAATACAAATATTTCTCTGCTCAGTTCTCTTTTGCCTTTCTCTTTCTCGCTTTACACAAACACAGATTATACAAAATACAATGTATAATTTATGTTTGTATAAAGCGAGAGAGAGAGAGAGAGAGAGAGAGAGAGATAGATTTGATATACAAACGTTTTATTTCGATTCAATTGTATACAAATTCAAATTTTATGCAGATATACAAACACATAAAATTGAATTAAGAGGTTGCCAACTATTTGTACAAACGAGAGGCTGACAACAATTTATACAAATGGTCTACCAGCGAAATTATACAAATCTGAAGAGGTGCCAGCGAATTATACAATTTGATGCTCAATAACAAATATAAAGTTTGTTATGGAGTGCAATTATACAAACTATAGCTATAGCATACAAATTTGCTTTTTATGTTTGTTATATGTGAAAGTTGTTCTTTGTCAAAATAAGAGCCGGTACTAGTTATTAGGGGAGGAGATAGCAAGGGCCGAAGAGGGTCATATGAACCCTCTTTGGTAGAAAATTACACTATTAATATATGATTATTTTTTTTACATATATATAGTAGATATTGAACTCCCTAGGCCTCTTCATGTGTTTGATTTTATATTTTAAATCTTCTTAGTGTAAATTCTGGTTCCACCACTACTTGATTACATGTCGGGCATATGTTAGGAGTATATGAGGTAAGCATTTGATACATTTTTAACACAGTGAACCTGTTCAACTATATACACATCAATATAACTAAAATTCATGTCTAATAGACAATGTATTACACTATTTTTACTACTTTGCAATCGTTGAAATATCTCGAATTTCTACTTCATAAGCGAAACTAATTTATCAATAATGACAAAATGAAATAATAGAAAAAGAGTAAACGATTAAAATCGTCACAAACCAAATTGAACTTATGTCTGATGAACAATAAATGTCATTTTTTCAAGAAAAAATTATTATTTAAGTCACCGATCAGTTTATTTGTTTATAAAATATTTTCCCCCGTGCCTTGGCTGTTGGACTTTTCGAAAAATACCAAGTGAGATGTATATGCCATAAAATTTGGTCTTGTAGACTATTTCTAAATTTTATTTTTTGTTGTTACGATTTTTCTTTAAAAAATCACTAAAAAAATAATATATGAGATATATAAAAATACCTTTTGAGTTTTTTGTATGGTCATTTTATTCTATATTCTAATAATAAAAAGATCTCTAAAAAATAATATATATAAGATTTATAAAAGTACCTTTTGAGTTATTATATGGTCATTCTATTCTATGTTTAAATTATAAGTGAGATATGAATTAGAGGCTCTACGATTAAAAGTTTATGAATTCTGAATGTCAGCGATTGGTTTATATATATAGTTGTGTCCTTTAGACAAATATGCCAACTTTCTCTACCCCGTCTTAGAAAAAATTTGAAAAAATCGTATCAATTATGAGAAGACGTTTTAATTAAAACAAAATCATGTTCTAAAAAGTCTTTTATTACAATTCAGTTTTAACGGATCAAGATGAATATTTATCATTGTCTATTAATTTACTTAAATCTAAAAAAAAAATCCAACACTATATTTTAGCCTTTGAGTTATTAATTTATAGGGAAATAACTTTTTAAGAACAAATGAAATATGCATATCTGATTTGAACTAATAATATTAAATTCTGTTGAATTCGTGTCTTCTCTTCAATCTTGTCTCTGATGTTATCTTTGTTATTACTGAATTGTTTATTGATTATAAATCATAGTCTCTCTAATAATTGTTTTTAAATTAGCTTAATTGAATCGTATTTGACCAAATAAAAAAGACGTTGCTTGCATTATAAACTCAACACCAAGTCCCACGTTGTCATCATGCTTTTTATGCATACTCATTCTTCTCAAATTATTTATCGACACGCTTTCAATATTAACCAAAAATAAGTTTTGATTAATTTATTTTTATTTTTATTTTCGTATATAATCTTTCTTCATTAAAAATTTACTCTATTAGAATAATACTTCTTGAACTTTTAAAATAACGAATGATTTGAGATAACTAAAAAAGAAAACTTGAAGGACTAAAAGCTCCCATCATGCATTAGGGTTTACGGAGGGAGAGGATCGCAAAATTTGTTGTATACAATCTTATTTTGTATTTCTATAAAAAGTTATCTCCATAACTCGAAACAGTAACTTCTAATCAAATAATTTAAGATAATTTTTTTTTAAAAATTACGATAAAAAATTTGAGACAAGAGAATACAATTTATATTCTAATTGGATTGAAGTAATTATACTAATGAGTCAATAAGAAGAAAAAGAAGCTGAAGTTGTCCGCACGCAACTTGTTTTATGATAGAACATTAAAATTTAATTAACTAATAGAGTATTTCTTAAGTAACACAAGATAATTACTTTTACAAGGATATATGATGTTGAAAATTACATAAATATTGTTAACTTAATTTATGTGAAAAGACAATTATGATGAATAAGATGAAACGAAGGTTTACGTGTATATATTGACAAAAAAATAGTTTGATAGGTTATTAATCCAAAACACCCTCCAAGTAGTGCTTATCTTCTTCTTCTTTTTTATGTCAAATTTTTAGTGCTTATCACCCGTTTTTATTTGATAAAAGTTTAAAAAGTACCTAAAATTTGATTGAATTCAATAATTTTAATTTAATATTTATATCAAGAAAGTTATTAAATATGTACAAAATAAAGTTCTGAACCTAGCTAGTTTTTACACATAATGGTCGGACCGATTCACACAGATTTCCCTTTTAGGTCATTATTTTGATTTGTTTCTATTTTTAAAAATTGTAAAAATATACTCCTTAATTAAAACATTAGATTATCATCTAGCGTCAATAAAACTTAGAACATGTAGGTCTATTATTTTCTCGTAAGTTTTTTAGTTCACACAAAAGAGATTTTTAGATTATAATATAAAAAGTTAAAAAATTGTTAGAGAAATAAAAAAGGAGAGTCACTTGCCAAAAAAATAGTATAAAATGGACAATTGACCGATTTTTTCTTACTGCTATTACTTTCTATCCTAAAATTTAGAATCAAATTTAAATTCTAATTCCGATTCTTTATATAAAAATAACACAACCTTTATGTGGATATGATGGAACATTATATGTCCATGACTAGAAATGACAACTCTAATTTTGTGTCCACAATTCCAATTCAAGGCTTTTAGCTCTCCACTTTGCTTGCTTTATGTGATTCCATTTATGGCCTACCTTGGTATCTTCAAAGTTCTACAACATTATTATTATATCATTAAAAGCTTTTATAATTAAAATTTGGACATATCACATGAGTTGTTCTACCATTATGTCTAGAGTATGCGAATAAAAGTTTCACTTTAATACTTAAATAGAATTATATAATTTTGAAAAAATCATAAGAACTTAGTTTTAAAAAGATAATCTTATTACATTATGTAGAGAATATTTTTGAGTTGGCTTATCCTAACAATTGATATCATAGCATATGATTCGACAAAATGAGTATATATCAATTCAATGTGGTCCTTCTAATAATATTTTGTACTCAGTAGAAAAATAAAATTATATATTCGCCTCAATTTACATTTTACACGAAGCAAACTCCATAATATAAATTCAACACCTAATAATTTATGATATATTAAGACATCAGCATGTAGGGCCACTTTGAAGATTATAAAAAAGTTAAAAATTATAATCAATTAATTATTGCTAAACCAAGATATAATGCAATTAATAAAATGAAGAAGACACAAGATGATAATATTATTGTCTCTATTCACATAGTCAAAATCATGATGTTGCTCCTCTTCAATTGATTGTAAGGTTTTGCAAGTTGCAACCTTTTCATCAGGAAAGATTGCGGCAGAATGATAAGAACATATTTCGATATTCTTAATAAGAGATTTTGTGGGTATGAACTTTGAAAATTAAGTAAATTTTGATAAAAATAGATTAGAATTTTACCTTGTAAAGTAAATTTAACTCGAATTAGTCAAATTTTAATCAAACAGTTATCATATAAGTATCAAGTTGATAACTAAAGGTCACTACTTTTCTTATAGACAAGTATTCTCTTTCAATCACAAGTTGCACTTTTTAAAGGATTATTTGTCCCTTTCTCTCTTTTTTCAACATAATAAATTACACTAGGAGTACGATCAATTATTTTTTTTAAAACTCAAGCTTGATAGCTTAGATAAATATAAATAATTTATTAAGTGTTGAAACTCAAGTGAAGTGTGCAACCATGCACGAGTCTAGATTAATTAAAATAGGAAATAATTATGTCGTCAAAAGATAAAATGGTTGAAATCTCTTATTCTTAATCAAGAAATTTGATTCTAGTTTTTAAATTAAAGAACGTTTCAATGTAGAATATTTTACCTCGCTTAATGTACTCATTTGACGTTTATTTGAATTGACTCATAATCAATAAATTCTAAATATTACATTCACGTCTAAGCTAATTCAAATTCACGTCACATAGGATTCATTAAAGAAAAATGTGATCTTTGTTTCATGTGAAAAGAATTGATCATGACCAAGGGAGGAAATATATAATAAGTAGTTTATAAGTTCATTAAATTCATTAATTTAGGCTTGCACTATATAACATTAAAAATTATACAATAAGTATAAATAACAAATTTTGGACCTAACAAATAAAATATATTATAACAAAATTTCAAATTTAGCAAAAAGCACAATATACTATATTTCTATTCATCTGTCCTAATCTTAATATAAATAACACGAAACAAAAAATGTTTGGGAGGTCAAATGTTGCACATGAACAACCACGTAATGCTTTAACTATTTATTAATACCCCTTAATAATTACTCCTAATTTTTTTTAGTTAAACTCAAAAAATAAGTCTCTTTCTTTTTCCTAATTCTAACTTTCCTTAATTTTTTTTTATGTTCTGCATATTTTTAATTTAAGACTATAAAATTTTAAAATTTTCACTATCTTCTTAAATTTTATATCAAAGTTAAAATTAAATAAACATACTAAAACGGACGAAACTCGAAAAAAAAGAAGGAAGAAGACAGATAGTGGTGGGGTTTTTTACTTTTTGATGTTCCAAAAAAGCTTCACGAAGCAGCAATCCAAATCTCACCTTTCACTTCATCATGCTACTTGTGATTTCCCACCTTCAGTTCTCTTCATAATAAATTTTCCATTTGGCATTGTTCATTTCCACACAATCTCTTGTACCATTAATGGTACACCCCACCAAAAAGTTACTTTAATTAGATAGATTTCAAGTTCGAGTTCTGAATTGAATCAATTTTGATAAGCGGAAAGCATTTCATTTAAAGTCGGATTTAGCTTTAAAGCTGTGCGAGAATAATAACTTTTTATCCAAATTTTGTACGTTGTCTACCACAATTTATGTGACGCTCTATTTTCTTAGTTCGGCTCAAAAAATAATTTTGCATGTTAAACCTAACTTACATTCAAAGCTAGGCTAAATTATGCTTTTTCGACAAAAAAAAAAGAAGAAGAAGAGAAGCATTATGAGGAAACCACTCATCTTATTAATCATCGATATAAGACTTTTCATTCTTCAAAAGATACCATCTCTATTTGATTGTAAAATTTAATTTGAAATGTCATTTTTGTCATTAATGAGATATTTATAATCACGCAAATTTTCATATGTTGTATTAACCACAAGTTTTAAAAAAAGTAATTTTATTCTTAAATTTTATGTCAAGTCAAACAAAGTGAATCTATTACATTGGTGTCTAGTTTTACGTAGAAGCAGATCTACCCTTAAAACATTAGGTTGCTACTATTTGAAGTCATGAATTCACGAGAATTTAGCAACTTTTATCTAAACCACTTACTTTTATTAAGAAATTCACTAAATAATTGACGTAAAATAAGTTATTATTATATATAACTTTGGGATCACTATAAAAATTCATAAAAATCGAATCTTAAATTACCATGAATCCAAATTAATCGGATACCAGACACTTGTCATAGTGTGGGAAAAAAAGAAACAATGATCTACTAATTGTCATGATCCAAAAATTGCGAATCATGATTACAAAGTAAAAAAACAATCTTCTGTTTTTCTTAATCTTTCTTAAAGAATTGTTTTTTTTTTTGTCAACATCAAACAGTACCAACGACCAAGCTTATTTTTCCATCTGTATCAACCTTTTCCTTAATTAATTGTATATAAATAGCGTTTGATTCAAGTCACATCTTGAAGGCTTGATTATCTTACTAAATTCCCAATTGGGGTAATTAAAAAAATTGAATCTTGAAATTTTTTGTATTGATTTGGTGTTTTTTGGGTTTTTCCATATTATGCCCAACAAGTGTAATTCCCAATTGGGGTGATTAAAAGAATTGAATCTTGAAATTTTTTGTATTGATTTGGTGTTTTTTGGGTTTTACATGTTATGCCCAACAAGTGTTTGTTGTAAGTTCTAGCTGAAGAAATTTGTAAAAATGGAAGAAGGTGAAACAGGGTTGTTGTTGCAGAGTAACAAAGAATTGCTTTCTTCAGGTTATTCAATACATGAATATTCTGAAGAAATCAAGAAGATTAAATCAGCTCTGACATGGGTTTTTCTTGATCAATCAAATCTATGGAGGGCTGGTCTTTCTTGGTCACTTTTTTCCATTCTTACAATTGGGGTTCCATTAGTATCTCACTTTATGTTTGCTTGTTTAACCTGTGATACTATGCATCAGAGGCCTTTTGATGCTCTTTTTCAAGTTTCTTTATCACTTTTTGCAACTTTATCATTTGTTAGTCTTTCTAGCTTTGCTCGAAAATACGGGATTCGGAAGTTTCTGTTTCTTGATAAATTGTATGAAGATAGTGAAAAGGTTCAACAAGGATACACTGAACAGCTACATGTAAGTTCATTTCCCCTTTCTTGTTTTACTCTTCTTTTGCAGATTGTGTTATGTGTTAGGATCAAATGCTTGCTATCATGCCAAAAGCTATTGCGTTATGTGTTAGGATCAAGCGTTTAATATCATGCCAAAAGCTATTGTGTTATGTGTTAGGATCAAGTGCTTACCATAATGCCAAAAACTATTGAGTTATGTGTTAGGATCAAGTGCTTTCTATCATGCTAAAAGCTATAGCGGATAGCAAGGGCACGACTTTATTTCTTAACTAAGCCTAGCAAGCAAGCGCCATGTTCGATAACATTATGGTTGTTGACGGTGGCGGATGTAGGATTTTTAACAAGGTGCTCAACATCTACTTTGTATGAAAAAGATTGGATCTTTTATATACAATGTGGTTTTCCAGTGAAGGGGGTTTGGATTAACCCCTTCCGCTCTTCTAGCTCTGCCCTGCTTGTTAAGTTAGATTAGGAATTACTTGAACTGCTGCTTTTTGGATTTATTCTAAATGTCTTTGCTGTCTCTAGGTTCTTGTTGGGTGCCCTCTCTCTAATCGCTTAAGCTTTTAGATGAGATAGGTGTAACAGTCCTAGGTTGCAATCTGACTCAACTCTTAATCACACAAAGTTGTCCTATCAACCAGATCTTGCCTGCATGTGAGGGGGCATGTTGAATATATGATTTAGTAAATAAAAATGATCCCTCATGTATAAGCTTTTGGATAACGTGGTCATACAATTCAACAGTTCTCTCATAAGTAGAAAGAACTGATTTTTATAGCTTTTTCTTATGATTTAAGCTAATGGTGTCCTGTTAAATAGCATTCGTGATAAAATTTTCAGCCTGTTTGATAACCGTTGGAGAATCATCAGTTTTAAGTGGATTACAAAATGTTAGTATTTCTAGAGTTGACAAATACTAGTGATGCTAGTGGCCTTGGAAAACTCTTCAAATTCGTATCTTGACGTTTTCTATTATTGGTAAAGAACCAAACATTTACCTAGGCCCTTTTTAACCCAAATCATGAATTTGTATAGGTACTAAGTTGACCTTGATACACATCTGGTTTGTTAATCGAAGTTGCCCTTGCTGTTATTTTGGAGAAATTAGTGATAATTGTTTTATTGGGGTGTTCAGCTGGATAAAAATTTCTCCTTTTTTCGTGCAGAGGTCGATGAAGATCCTGTCATCTTTTGTCCTCCCTTCCTTTATTGCTGAGAGTATTTACAAGATATGGTGGTTTTCCTCCGGGGGAACCCAAATTCCTTACCTGTACAATGCTGCTTTGAGCAATATCTTCGTATGCATACTGTTAATAAGCTCCTGGCTGTACCGGATATCAATTTCCTTCCTTGTATGTGTCCTATTCCGGTTAATATGCTCCCTGCAGATCCTTAGACTGGAAGAGTTTGCTCAAGTTTTCGAGAAAGAATCTGATGTCTCATCGATCATGATAGAACATCTCCGAATCAGAAGAAATCTTCGCGTCATTAGCCATCGGTTTAGAGTTTTCATTTTGTCAACTCTCATACTAGTTACCATAAGCCAGTTTCTTGCCCTGCTTCTTGTTACTGAGCCTAGCTCCACTGTGAACATCTTTACAGCTGGTGAACTTGCGGTAATGCTTCATTCCCACCTTCCGGTTCATTTCCTTTTATTGATTACGTAGCTGCAAACCGTCCTGTTTTGACATTGTATACATGTTACAATGCAGTTGAGCTCAATTACTCTGGTAACTGGACTTTTCATGTGCTTACGTAGTGCAGCAAAGATCACACACAAAGCACAAGCTGTTACATCACTTGCTGCCAAATGGCATGCTTGTGCAACAATCAGCACCTTAGATGACATGACTGAGGAGACTCCCATGGCTCGGACCGTGACACCTCAGGTGGTATACCCTATCAATTCCAGTTGGGACACAGACGAGGAAGGAGACGGAGACGATGTGTTGGATAACACAAATATGGTACCAATTCATGACAGTACAATATCCTACCAAAAGAGACAAGCACTAGGTAACTCTAGTCTCTAGAGCGTTTTTGTTTGTTTCATTGAATTATTTCATGTCTTTGGTATTTGACTACGTTGCACCTTATTGATCTCGGTTATGGAAAAAATTGTTGCAGTGACATACTTTGAGCACAACAAAGCTGGAATCACGGTGTATGGTTTCATGTTAGATCGGACATGGCTTCATACAATTTTCGCGATTCAGCTGTCTCTTACACTCTGGATACTCAATAAGACAATTGGTATTTCGTAAATCCCAGTCAACGACAAGGTTTTTACTGTGTGTGTTCGTAGATGTACAAAAATCTGTGCGATCGATACGTAGAGAAACTAGTATATATATATAGTATATATCTATTTCCGTGATGTCAAAATTTTTGCTGATTTTCTAATTCCTACTTATTGTAATTCACTGTTGAGTGTTGATAATGGTGTCTTTCCTGGATTGTCATTTGTTTATATCAATTTTATAAAATGAAGTGAAATTTTGTTAAGAGTAAAATAATTTTTTTCATACTTTGTGTACGTACATAAGTTGTTTAATCCTTATTTGAATTCTTGGTTCCGCCACTACAAGCAAGGAAAATGGAGTTAAGAAAGAAACCATTTCATGCCCTCGGAGAGTTACTACTTTATCGTGTTAGACACTTAAATTTAAGTTTGTTTCGATTGAACACTCAATCTATTCAATAAGTGTCATATTAGACAAAAAAAATTGACCATCAACAAAATACCAAGTTTAAGTGTCTAAGTGAAAAGTTCCAAAAAAACATTATTATTTGAGATCCAACGTACCTAACCCTCGTTAGATGACATGTTTTGGATATATAGCATATGCTACGTGGCCATTATCGAAGAAGCAAATGTTGCATGGAATGTGGTGGTGGACGATGTTATGAACAATTCCACATCGTCCCTTTAAGAATGAGTGGTCTCTTTAATATGGTTTGGGCATTCCTCATCTGTTGAGTTAACTTTTGTACTTTAAATTAAGCTCAAGATCCATTTATGTAACATGGTATCAAAGTTAGGTCTCTTGATGTAGTCCCCAGATAGATTGTCCACGTAGGAATCGAACATAGTTAGGAGTAATGAATGAGAGTCAAGGGTGACAAATGAAAATTAAGAATCTCACATCGATGATGAAAGTAGTTCATTTACCAAGTCTTCTTGCTACAACTTAACTTGTCGCATGAGGTAAAACAATTGCTTTAGGTCCTCAAAATTTTTAATGATGCATTTTATAAATTTATTTTCTCTTAGATAATGTTGAAGTTCGTAAAAAGAATATTTGAAACTTATAAAGAAAGATATGCCTACTTTTTAACAATAGATATATTTTGAAACTTTGAGTTAAAATATTCATATCTTCACATTAGTAAATAAAGTTGTTTATGATAATATCCAAGGCAACGTATTATAAACACATGACTAACGTTTTATTAAATTGAATTAGTTCTTATTAATATGAAAGATTATTAATATGTGAAGTTACATGTTTCCATTTTTTCAGAAAATGTCTACACTATAATTAAACAACAAACTTGAAGAAAAAAAAATAACAAGTTTTTTTAATTAAAATTTGATCTTCACTCCTATTTATGAAAGCTCTTTTAGATTTTTACAAATGATTTACAACTTCACGATCCTCGTTAGGATACATGTTTCCGATACCTAGGATATGCTACGTGGTTCATGTTCGCACGAAGCAAAAGTTGCACGGAAGTGGTGGGCGATCTATTATTATCCATCTCTTCTTCTATCCTTCCCAACGTCGCCAGGTGATTGGCGCAATTATTTTTGTCTCAAAGTATGAATCAGTACAATCTCAAGCTTGGATATAAGACTTGCATTTTTCTATAACAGCGTCTTTGGGATGACTTTCCGAGAAATTACTCATCTGACATACACACTTGAGGGATTCGTTCGAATCTGTCTCGATAATAACTTCTTCAAATCATAATTCTTTGCCAAAATCAAACCTCAGTGTATTGCCCATAATACAACTGTGAGACTTGGCGTGGCTCTCATGCCAAGTCGTCCATAGAACCCACCCAACCACCTTCCCTTGTCATCGTGTGCCACCCCTCCAAACCCGCCAACCCGGAACTTGGCATGAAGCTGCCATCAATATTGATCTTGATACATCCCTCGAGCGAAAAAGCCCAACTGATGAAAATAGGTTGTCTATGGATCACCCGATTTTCTGTTAATTGAATTGGATGATATTCAACTTTTGGAATTTGGGAAAAAATATGGATTTTGACATGGATGAACGTAGAATGTTGTCATTGTTTTTGCTGTATGTACGTAAATAAAATTGCACTAGAACTATACTAATGATAAAACTAGTTAAGAGCGCACACTATAGTGTCCCAATTTGTAATTAGGTAAGTTAGATAAAGGAAACTAATACTCCTATTATTTTATTAATCCTACTAGAAAAAGAAAACTAAGATTAGGATTGGATTTTTCAATAAGTCTCATATTAGCCATCGGTTCAGAGTTTTCATTTTGTCAACTCTCATGGAGTATTAGCTATATTTTTAATTTCAGGATCAAAAAGTAATAATAAATACTATTTTTATACATAATTGAGTTCACGATCAACCGACAAACATTATTGGCTTATTGCATTTGACTGTCATTAATTATCAACATTGATTGTGGTGGGATGGTTCGTGATCCCTTCATCTCCTTAACTAGATGGTTCATGTTTGGATAAGGCCTTGCAATACGCTAATCTAGATTTAGAGAGACTCCAACACGAATATTGAATACCAAATGAAAAAAAGACTGACATGACAATAATTTGTAAAATTAAAAGTGAACAACTATTAAAAGAGGGAGGAAAATATTAGTTTTTGCAATCCACATTAGGATCACTAGGAATAGAAAGGCTAATGTTGCAAAGTTGAGGTATTTGCTTAGATCTTTCTTCAATTACTCCAATAGCCAAAGCTTCTTTCTTGAGGCATTCACAAATACTTTAATTATCAAAAGTAGCCATTTTCATTAATCCTTTAACACCATTGCAACAATGACCACTAATATCACCCTTTCCCATTAAAAAATCTTTGCATGGTAAAAACTTAACAATGGTATTAGGGAATTGATAATTGCCATTAACACAACCAATTGCAATTAATAGAGCTAAAAACACAAACTCGAAAATTAAAATCGAACGGCCCATTTTGGTAAACAAAATAACTATAATTATTTGTGATGGAAAGTTCAAGATTTTTGCATTTAGAAATCTTAGGTTGATAAAAAAAGTGCAACGTAAAAATTAAAGTGAAAAGAGCTTGGATTTTACATGTGAGCATGCATCTAACTTTTAAAAAATGTGAATTATCAGACTATATGTGTAATAGTAGCATAAAACATGTGTAATACACTTAAAAATCAAAAGATATTATGATTTTAAAAGAAAGAATAATAGAAAAGAAAAAAATTATCACTTAGAAGCTTTTACAAAAAGGATTTATCATATTTTGCTAAGTTATTTAATGGTAAAAAACAATAAAATTATTAAATTTTTTTTGAGCTTCATACCTCAATTATCGATTGTTCTATTTACCTACCTAAATTATGAATTTTTCGCAAATTTTATACCTTAACTATCACTCCTTTTTTATTAGAACACGCCTTGAAGTTGGTTCTCAAGGACCATAATTAAGAAATTTGGGATTTAAGTTTTAGTCATGTTAATATTTTTGAAGCAAATCTTTATTGATTTGTAACTTAAATTTAAAAGGATAATAAAGCTATGTGTTATAGCCTGTTAAATTTATCTTAATAATGCATAAATTAAATCTTCACATCGTTGCCATTAGTGTATAAATTAAATCTAAGCTGAACTACATTATTAAACATTTAACTAAAATTCATTGTTAGGATCAAAATAAAGGATACTTTTGTAATAATTGAAAAGAGAGAAAGGGAGAAATATAGATGTTATAATTGAAACTGAAATTCACCAACTATTCAACACAATCATCATTTTGCAGATGGACATACATAAATATTTTTGAAGATATGTTTAATCTACTCTTGTTTTGGTGGTGGTGGTGGTGGTGGTACTCGTGGTGGAACTTTATGCCAGGTTGGAACAGGATGCCAAGTTGGAACAGGATGCCAAATTGGAGAATCATGCTCAGTTCTTACAGGTCGTCTATCTTTGATGGTTGATCTTTGCTTTAGCGTATTAGATACATGCTCTCCTTTATGGGGTGGAGAAACCCAATATTCACCATTATTATGACAATGACTTGCTCTTGGGGGATCATAATCTTCAATGGGGATTAAAGATCTAGAGTGGCCACTTTTGAAAGAAACAATTATCAAAATCAAAGCAAGAAATGTTGTGAAAGAAATTGAGCAAGGAGCCATTTTTGCTTTAGCCTAATTTGTTTTCAATTGTGAGTGCAAAATCATCATATTTTTTCTACATTATATAGGTGAAGAAGTGATGAAGCTAATAATTATTTATCAAATCTATAAAAAAAACTATCTTTATTATATTTGTTTTTTTTTGTTAGAGTATTTATTATTCTTTACTTGAAAAATATACAGGAATTTTTCATTAATTATATAATCCTAAAACTATTTTGACTGCATTAGTGTAGGGAGAATTATAATTTTGGTCCCTGGACTATAGAGTATTAATTTATGTGATTTTCTACCTGAATTATTAAGTGTTTGTCTTTTCTACTAGAATAAAAAAAATTTTTTTTATCAAAATACACCTCGTAATCAATGAGTTAATTTTTATGTGGACGAAATTTTACGGATAAATTAATTTATCACACGCCTTTTGATAATTATATTAAAATATTTTATTTGATCAACTTCAACAATGTGTTTTAATTAATAAATAATTGATGATACTTTAAGTAAAAAATACAAATACCTAGCCTAATTTGCTTATGTTTTTAGTAGTGCTAGCAAACCCATCAAGCTATTTCAACCTACATTATATAACATGTTAAATTGTTTGACAATGACTCATTCTATGTGATGTGTTAGATTGATGAAAAATACACTTAATTTAATTAAATTAGTTAATAAATGCAACTTTACAAAATATTGCATAAATGAAGTTATAGATTAAGAGTTGTTTTGGTATTGTTGTTAAAAGCTGCTTATTTGCAGAAGCACTTTTTTAAAATAGCTTTTTAGAAAAATGCTTTTGAAAAAAACAGTTTGTGTTTGACTAATTCATTTGAAAAGTGATTTTTATAAGTAAATTGTATTTGACTAATCTTTTTCAAAAAGTGCTTTCGAGAGTCAAATTATGTTTAAGGGCAAGTATTAATGTACTTTTAATATATATTAAGATTATTTTATAGAAAGAAACTAGTTTAAACATCTATTACAAAAAATTAAATTAAATTTTTATTTTTATTAAAATTAAATGTTCATATTAAAATTTTCAATCAATATTATACATTTTTTGAAGGGTAGAAATCTTTAATTGTTATGTTTTTTTTCCTAATCTTACAAAAATATTGTTGTTACCTTCCTCTTGTTTTCTAACTTTGTAAAATAATACGTAAAGTAATAAATAAAATAATAATACACAAACGGAAAATAAAATATAAAATTTATTATATAAAAATAAAAATATAAAATTATTGAATGAAACTTAACCAAACATATGAGATATGTTAATTAAGTAATAAGAGATATATTGGTGTGTGTGTATGTATATATATATATAAGGGACATTTTAGTCTTGAAAAGAATAATTTTCTACTTCTGTTTTTTTAGGAAGCAGAAATTTTTAGCTTCTTCTCAACAACAGACTAATTGTTTCTGCTTTTATTTAAAAGTACTTTTACAGGTTTGTCAAACAGCTATTTTTCAAAAAAAATGTTTTTTTTTCTCAAAATAAGTGTTTATAGGCTCCCAACAACAATGTCAAACAACCTCTAAAATATACCAAATATGTCCTTAAGGGATATGTCCTAGGTCCAAATATGTACTTATTCGTTTTTTTGTTATGTTTTGTGAGAAATAAGGATATTTTTGGACAAATTAAGTAATGATGGGTATGATTGAATCAAACTATTAATGTGGACATTATTTGATGCATTTCACTTATTTTTAGAACATTTTGATCCATTTCCGTAGTATGAAATACTGAGAGATTAAGGAACAATCCAAAGTTGGATCTCAAGGACCATAAGAAGTTTAGAACTAAGTTTTAGTCGTGTTACTATATTTCAAGTGTCTTTGTTGATTTGTAACCTTAAATTTAAAATGATAATTAAACTATATATGTGTTATAACGTGTTAAATTATATTAAGAAAAAATAAATATAAGTTAAGCTATGATTGAAGTTTTAGAAACAAATATTTCTTCTAAGGGTGTCCTTTTATACCGTGAATTATTTTAAAATGTAATAAATATACCTTCGCATACTGAGGTGACACAGAGCTAGCGTTTGATCATAGATTTTCAAATATTATTTGGGTGAAAATTTGAGCGATATTTCACTGCGGGTTTGACCATAGTATTTGGGATGGGAAACATATTTCACTTTTTTTTAGAAAAAAATATGATTTATACCCATAAGTTTTAAAAACTATCAAAACTAACCATAAGTTTGTATTACAAGTCAATTGAATCTTCGTTGCAACAAATAATAAGTAGTGTCCATGACACTGGAGCAATGTGGTAGTTTGGAGTGAGTGCAACAAGCATCATTCCATACAACGTGAAGTAGACAAAGCAAATGACTTTGTTACCCTGAGCAGATTGTTCATCATTTTCATCAACAACCATATCATCACTTTCATATTAACTGAATATTTTATCACTACTTGGTGTTCACGTAAAAAATTATGTAACACAACACAAACAACTACTATAGAGGGTGTTTTTGTAAAAGATAAAAGCTTGGTGTAGAATTTGAAGTTTTAAAAGATTCCAAATAATGAGATTTGACCAAAATACTAATTTTTTCTAGTATCGAGAATTTGAGTTATTTGCCAAATAATGACAAATTGTATAGACAAACACTATTTGCCAAATTTTACTTGGAAAATCTATGGACAAACAGGTCCAGAAAATGCTCACTCTCTTGAGGCATCTGAAAGGCAAAAAATAAATTAAAATCTCGGCTTTGGTCATCACAGATCAAAATATTTTTTTCAACAAGATTATCAGAAAAAAAATGTCTTATTCTTTTTAGATTTTTCTTCCAGATATGTATTAAGGATGTGAAGAAAATGGTACGCATTTGAGTACTCAAGGCCCCCTTTCTTTTGGCGGGTATAGCCACATGGCTTAATCCCGGATCACTCCTTAAGGAATGGGACACAATAATATAGCGCACATCAGAGAAGAGAGTACCCCTTTATTATGAGACAGGCCCTCCGCATCCTTTCTTAAAATATGGAGCAATCGTCACTCGACAGCTCTTAATTTGCCTATGTTTTTAATAGTGAGTGCAAAATGATCAACTAATTTCTACAATGAAGTAGTGAAAATCGATATGATTGTTATTTATGAAGTAAAAAAAGGAAAACTTTCATTGCACCTTCTTACTTGACAAATAATATATAAAAAAATTCATTAATTATTCTGTCCAAGAGCCATTTAAACTCCATTTTGATGTAGGGATAATTGTAGGCTTGGTCTTTCAAGTATTGTTAAACTTTAATTTTGGTGTAGGGATAATTGTAGGTTTGGTCTTTCAAGTATTGTTAAATTTTAATTTTGGTGTAGGGATAATTGTAGGTTTGGTCTTTCAAGTATTGTTAAATTTTAATTTTGGTGTAGGGATAATTATAGTGAGAGCACTAGGTAACTCTACTCTGAGGCTATTTGTAGATTTCTTTAAATTGATCCATCATTTTAAATATGTGTTATAGCGTGTTAAATTATATTAATTATGTGTTAAATTAAAACTTTGCACCATTGCCATTAGTGTATAAATTAAATTCAACTTGAATCAAATTATTAATCGTTCAACTATTGTTAGGATCAAGATGAAGGATGCTTTTTGGAATAATAATTAAGAAGAGAGAAAGGGAGAAAGAAAGATGTTATTATTGAAATTGAAATTCACCAACTATTCAACACAACCATCATTTTGCAGATGGACATGCACAATTTTTTTAGAACATATGTTTAATCTACTCTTGTTTTGGTGGTGGTGCTGGTACTCGTGGTGGATTATGCCAAGTTGGAACAGGATGCCAAATTGGAAAATCATGCTCGGATCTTACAGGTCGTCTATCTTTGATGGTTGATCCTTGCTTTAGCGCATCAGATACATGATCTCCTTTATGGGGTGGACAAACCCAATATTCACCATTATTATGACAATGACTTGCTCTTGGGGGATCATAATCTTCAATGGGAATTAAGGATCTAGAGTGGCCACTTTTGAAAGAAACAATTATCAAAACCAAAGCAAGAAATGTTGTGAAAGAAATTGAGCAAGGAGCCATTTTTGCTTTAGCCTAATTTGTTTTCAATTGTGAGTGCAAAATCATCATATTTTTTCTACATTATATAGGTGAAGAAGTGATGAAGCTAATAATTATTTATGAAATCTATAGAAGAACTTTCCTTATTATATTTGTTTTATTGGCAAGTTAATTATAAATCTTTACTTGAAAAATATATTGGAAAATTTCATTAATTATATAATCTAAAAACTATTTTGACTTGATTTTAGTGTGGGGAGAATTATAGTTTTGGTCCCTTGACTATAGAATAACTTTCCTTATTATATTTGTTTTATTGGTAGAGTAATTATTGTTCTTTACTTGAAAAATATATAGGAAAATTTTATTAATTATATAATCTTAAAATCATTTTGACTGCATTTTGGTGTAAGGTAGAATTATACTTTTGGTCCCTTGACTAAAGAAAAAATTTCATTATTATATTTGTTTTATTGGTAAACTAATAATTATTCTTTACCTGAGATATATGTAGGAAAATTTCATTAATTATATAACCCAAAAACCGTTGCAACTGCATTTTAGCGTAGGGAGAATTATAATTTTGTTCCCTTGACTATTTTTAAATTTTTTAAAACACTTTGAACTTTCAATTAATTAAAGTAATGCACTTTTAATTTTATATCAGTGACTCTTCACAAATTTATAACAATGTCAATTATGAAAATTTTCTTTTAGCCTAATTTGCCTTTGTTTTTTGTGGTGAGTGCAAAGCCATCAAGTTATTTTTACATTATATAATTGAAGTAGGAAAATTTTCATCACTCTTTCTTACTTGAGAAATATATAGAAAAACTTCATTAATTATTTAGTCCTAGAGTCATTTCAACTCCATTTTGGTGTAGGGATAATTGAAGGTTTGGTCCTTTAAACATTGTTAAATTTTAATTTTAATTCTTGTGATATTTACCTTTGAGAAACCTTCAATTAATTGAAGTAATGTACTTCCAATCCTTTTGTATGTAATTCGTCAGAAAATTATCACAATATCAATCATATCACTTTGATTTGTTGATATGTAATATTAATTTGTATTGTTACTCGATACTTGAGGGTAATGTAGTTCTAAAATAGTTCAAATATAATATATTTTCTACATAAAGGACCAAAATGCACATCTTTGTTGATTGAAGATTAGATATGCTAAATCATATACCAAAAGGACTAAAATCCAAATTCCACAACTAAGGGACTAAAAATGCTATTTCCCTTTGCATCGAATAGGTCCATTAAGAGAAACGTAGGGACTACAATAAAAAACTTGATTTATTTAAGAAGAACCAATCGAAATAGTCGTTCATTTAACCGTTTTTACTTAAAAATAGTCGGTGAATGTGTAACATATATGTATATATAATATATGCATGTATAACATGTGAATTGTTATGAATCAGTCTAAGTCCAATGTCGATACTTATAGGGATGTCACACAAGCAATTATTGGGCTGAGAAATACAACTAGAAGACTTCACAAATGTTGATTTGAGATCTAGACCCAATTAACAACTAGTTTAAAAGGACCCTCAGTTAAAAAGAATAATTATGCGTATTATGATCATGCTTAGACAAACACCTGTATCTCTTATCATGTTTTCTCTTAGCCTAGTTCCCCGTCTCCTTCTTCGGTCAATCCTAGTTCTTACTTTCACTACTTCTACATTTTCGCTTGGACTTTTACCTTTTGAGTCGTTATATTTACTTTTTGAAACTGTAATTGAACTTTAGCCTTATTAATGTAGTTGAGAAACTAGTTAGTGTCATCATTGGATTTAAGTGTTGGTTGGCCAGGATGCTTTGGTTTATCGGATCGATCGCAGTGGTCAAGTGCGCTGGACGACACGACATTCTCCATTCAATAGTACCACCAGTACTAGAACAAGTAAATAATAAATTTGATCGACTATTTGGTATAGATTCCTGAAATATATAAACAAATAGGTGTAACCAACAATTAACTCTCCAATTGATGAGTCAACAAAAACCAATTGAATCATTTTTTTAGTTAAGGATCATTTGTTTTTTTCCTTCATGCCAAGAAATTAAGGACAATGTTGAAGTCCAAGGTTGTTTTTGTTTAACTTAATTTATAATGAAAACAAATATATGTAACCAAAGAAACCTTTTTCTTAAATTGCCTAGCAGGTCCAAAAGCTCATTGGGATCTCAGATAAATTAAAAAAAAATAAAAAATTGTCCCAATTTAAATCTTGAGTTTTCTTGATACATAGTTATTATATTTTCATTGAAGAAGAATTAAACTCCAATATCATTCATGGCTGTAAGTAATGTCTCCTTCTTCATTATTCTGATATTTTTGCACCTTAATTATCTTATTTTCTCTTGAATATTGTTTTATTGACGTATATATAGTACATGTTAAATCACCTCGTTTTCTTCGTGTATCTACTTCTATATATTTTGAATCTCTTTAGTCATGTTAATACTCATTCTGTTTCAATTGTTTATCTTACCTTCCTTTTTTAGTTCGTATAAAAAAGAATACATATTTGCTTGACAACTCTAATTTTAACGTTTCACATGACATGTTTATGTCCACAAGAGGATATTTCGATACCTTGTACATATCATTTGTTTAAAATCATATAATCCAAACATCCTCTTTACTTTATTAAACTTCGTGTCAAATCAAAACCAGACAAACAAATTCTGGTTGACCTCAACTTGCTTAAGATTGAGGCGTTGTTATTGGTTTATACCAATAGAAACTATAGAGAACTTCAAGTATTTGTATAATGTTGAGCTGAGATTCCTATAGTCGACCTCAACTTGCTTAAGATTGAGGCGTTGTTGTTGTTTTATACTTCTGAAGTACTTTTGTTGCATCAGGGATCACATGTTCCTAAATTTGGGAATTGGGATGGCGAAAATGTGCCATACACAGCTTATTTTGAGAACGCGCGCAAAAGTAATAATAAAGGAGGTAAAATGATAAATCCAAATGATCCAGAGGAGAATCCAGAGGCCTTTGCATGTTGCGGAGATGAGGATGCTAGCATTAACATTTCTCCTACGAAAACTCCTTTAGTTGAAAAACATCAGTACCATTATGGTCATCGCAGAAATCCTTCTGCAGAGTCGGGCCAAAACAAGAGTATTGGCCCGACTAATTCAAATTCAGAGTCCTTTGGGGATAGTCAGAGCATTTCTGGTTTTTCAGTTAACCAGCCAACACGACGAAGAAGAACATCCGATGTTAAGAAGAATAAGAATGATCGTGGCAATGGATTCGTTCCACCTAGTCCGAATAGACTGATGAAAAATAGCAGAAATCCATCTGATGATCTTGTAAGTTTCTTATTCTCTCTTTCATTTGCTTTGATGAAGTGCTTAATATGTCATAGTGATAGATTTGTCTATGAACTTGATGGTTAAAATGAGTCGTGGTGGTATCTGAGTAAGCTTGTGTGCACCTTGACTAATTCCACGAGCATCTACTACCTCCCACCAACACAAATATCGAGTAACTCTGTCCACCAAATCCTGGACAAATGAGAAAAAAATCACCTATTCCTTTTATTTTTTTATTTCCACCGGGAATTAGACCTCATGATTCTCAGTCAACTTCAATCACACTTTGAGTGTGTTAAAACAAGTCTATCTTATGATGTACGAACATATTTTTGGGAGACTAAGTTTATCGTATTTCGTGTATTGCTACCAAAATGAACTTGTTTTGACAGTAAAAATTTACTAGCATTTTGTGTTTACACCAAATAGAACTGGAACAATATGTCTCTAATTTTGATTTCTTCATGTGTATGTATGTTAGTCTTGTTCATCAGCAGCATCAGTACCAAAATTTGGGGCATGGGATGAGAAAGACCCGAAATCCGGAGAAGGATTTACAGTAATTTTCAACAAAGTTAAAGAGGAAAAGCATATAGCAGCTGCAAAATTCCCTATTGTGCCGCCACAATCAAACATGTCTTCATCAAATAATCGCAAAAAAAATGCTAAATCAAAGGTGTGTATGATTGTATCCTTTTTTCAACTCGAGCTATAGGTAGTGGTGGATGCAGAGTTACTCTGCATCCACTAGCCTAAAACTCATGAAACGGATCGGATGTACATGGAAAACAGACAGAAGGTGACCATATTCTGCTCTAGCTATATATAGTGTTGTGGATGCAGAGTTACTCTGCATCCACAAGACTAAAACTCATGAGACGGATGTATATGGGAAGTGTTAAAGATATGAGATTGTCACACACTTCAATATGAATAACGTCATGGACAATGTTCATATGATCCTTTTTTTTTATGACTGTAGTGTCTGAGTTAGCTTTCACGCACCTCGATTATATATAATCCTTTATTTGTCTGATTTTCCTTTTGTCTATGGTTTTTGCAGGTGTTTTGTTGCCTTTTTTGAAGATCTACATGCTCAAGTTAAAAAGAAAAAAAGCATATATTAGTGTTTTGCATAGAAGGTGCATTGACTAAGTATTTGTGTTAATGTTTTCTTGTAGTTGTGGAAATAACAATTGGTTACATTTAATCCAAATTTTGGTCATAATATGTTAGAATAATTTGAAATATAACACGAATTAAGATCCCTCTGCCTTTAATCAAATGTTTCAGATTCAAACTCTGAAAATGAAAAAAAAAATCTGATAAAAAACGTTTTCTCATTTAATAAGCCTACGCAATGTGAAATCAAATTAGTCTAGCTAATGAGTTTTGAATACCAAATAATTATACCAAAAACGATAACCAAGTAAAATGTAATTGCACGTTAAGTCGTCATTAATAATTATAATAATTTGAATCTCCAGTGTTAGGCTCTTGGCTGTCTCTTCATTCGGCTGGTTTCAATTTTGAATTTCAAATTTTGAGATTTTATTGGATAAGTTAAGTCATTTTTCAAAGATTCTTTTCAAGTCACTTTTATACCAAAATTAACTATTTCTAATTATTTTTTCAATGATGAATCGACCTAAATGTCCATTTAATAAATTCTTAAACTCTAGTTTATGTACCACTATTTGAAAATAATTTAATATTAAATTTCTCATTTTTTCAAATAATAAAGAGTTTTATAACAATGAAAATAATATTAAGACGACAAGTCAAACAAATGTTAATGCAACATATTCACAAGTTTTAATAGTTTTTTTTTTTAAAAAAAAATGCATCTATTGACTCAAAAACATCAATAAATGAAATAGATACCATATACAATTGAACATATCTATAAAAATGTCGCTTATTCAAATGTTTTTTTTTAGCAGCTTTCACGCACCTCGACTACATATAATCCTTTATTTGTCTGATTGTGCTTTTGTCTATGGTTTTGCAGGTGTTTTGTTGCCTTTTTTGAAGATCTACATGCTCAAGTTAAAAAGAAAAAAAAACATATATTAGTGTTTTGCTTAGAAGGTGCATTGACTAAGAATTTGTATTAATGTTTTCTTGTAGTTGTGGAAAGAACAATTGGTTACATTTAATCCAAATTTTGGTCATAATATGTTAGAATAATTTGAAATATAACACGAATTATCGTGGTAGGATAGATAAGATCCCTCTGCCTTTAATCGGATGTTTCAGATTCAAATTCTGAAAATGAAAGAAAAACTCTGATAAGAAACATTTTCTCATTTAATAAGCCTTACGCAACGTGAAATCAAATTAGTCTAGCTAATGAGTTTTGAATACCAAATAATTATATCAAAAACGATAACCGTGTAAAATGTAATTGCACGTTAAGTCGTTATTAATAATAATAATAAATTGAATCTCCAGTGTTACACTCTGGGCTGTCTCTTCTTTCGGCTAGTTTCACTTTTGAGTTCCAAATTTTGAGATTTTATTGGATAAGTTAAGGCATTTTTCAAAGATTCTTTTCAAGTCACTTCTATTCCAAAATTAATTATTTCTAATTATTTTTTTCAATGATGAATCGACCAAAATGTCCATTTAATAAATTCTTATAACTCTAGTTTATGTGACACTATTTGAAAATAATTTAATATTAAATTTCTTATTTTGTAAATAATAAAGAGTTTTATAATAACGAAAATAATATTAAGACAGACAAATGTTATGCAACATATTCACAAGTTTTAAAAGTTTTTTTAAAAAAAATGCATCTATCGACTCAAAAACATCAATAAATGAAATAGATATTGTATACAATCGAACATATCTATAAAAAGGTCGCTTATTCAAATGTTTTTAGCTAATATAGCAAAATATTAAACTAGAGAATTAAGAGTTTAAAACAACACATATTAGTACATGTTCAAGACGACAAGTTACAAAGGTCTATAATCATACAAATATTGTAACACGTTCACAAATTTCAAGACTTTTTGATTCTTTTCAAACTTCATGTCAAATTAAAATATCATTTTGTCGTAAGAATGAGACTATAAAATTTAGTTTATCCTATAAAAGGAAGAAAAAGAAAAGATAGTAGTATATCCTTACCCCCATCGAGTTAATATTTTAAACAATCACTGAACTATAAAATTATCCAATAAAATCATTGAACTTTATTTTGTATCAATAAAATCATTCAATTTAAAACTTTTATCTATAAGTTTAATTGGACAAATTAAATTTATTTTTTTTGACATGTAAATCATGAATCCCGTAAATAAATAAAATTATAAAATCTATTTATTTTTATGCGTATTTTTTCCCTCTTTCTATGCCATCAGTTTGAATAAATCAAGAGAATCGAACAAATTATCCAACAAATTCGATCTCAGATTCAAAAATAATGGATGACTAAAGATTTAAAATTCTAAATATTTTGATGATAAATAGCCATAATTTTGCTAGATAATTTCTCATAGTTTAGTAACGCAGTCAAAGTCCTTGAAAATAGTGTCCGTATCAGTTATAAAAGGGGCCGCAATTTTCAGTGGTTTTTCAAATTTCAAATTACTGAACAATACTATTCTTCTTCTCTGTAGAGCAAAAAACGCAAAAATGGAGATTGTATCAGTTCCGGTTGCTTCGTTTACGAAAGAGGATGAAAAGATCTACCAAAACTGGTTCAATTTCGCCGATTCAGGTACGATTTTCTGTTCTCTTCTTTAACATTTTTCATTTGTTCTGTTGAGCAACTCTTCGTTTTTACATTTTTGGATGAAATTACTGAAAAAAATGCAATCGCTGTGTTTTTTTTTGTCTTCGGTGTGCAGATGGAGATGGTCGTATTACAGGAAATGATGCTATTAAGTTGTTTTCGTTGTCGAATCTATCGAAGCCTGAACTCAAACAGGTTAGTGTTCTTCTGTGCAATTGTTCTGATTTTTGTCCATTTTTTTTTTGGTGAAAATGTAATTTATAATTGTTTGTTTTGAATATTCTATTGCTTATCGTGTGTTGGTAAAGTGAGATTGGTTTATATATCTGATTTATAGAAGTACATACATACATGTAGGCGCGCTTACATAATGATTGTATATGTTTATTTATTCGCTTTTGAACTTCATCATTGTATTTTGCTTGTGTATTTGTTAATTATCTGTTGATTAGCAATCTGTGTGCAATTGTTTATCGGTTGATTATTTGAATATTCAAATTTATTTAGGAGTCATCCATTTAAGGCCTGAACTCAAGCAGGTAGTGTTTTTCTGTGCAATTGTTCTGATTTTTGTCCCTTTTTTGGTGTAGAAATGAATTTCATGATTTTTTTTACTTTGAATACATGATCTGTTTACCTTCTAAGCCTTTTTGATTTATATATCTGATTTATAGACATACATACACATAACAAATCCACATATAGAGACATAGATGTACATGTGCATCTTTGAACTTCAGTGTTGTGTTTCTTTCTTATAGAAGTTATTTATGTGTTCATTAGTAACTTCTGTAGTAGTGATTACTTAATTCAAATTTTATGTAAGTGTCATTTACAGTGCCATCTTTTGGTTAACAATATATATACATACCACTACATTTACTGTCGAAGAGAATTCCCAACCAATGAAAATAGACTGGTCTTGCTATTTTCCAGCATAAAAGTCCTTCAGTGTGCAATGAGTTCAAGGGAACCTTGAGGTTCTCTTTTTGTTTTAAAGCAACATTTGGACTGTGTTAGCAGCTTTTGCTTCTTTGTTGACTTGCTAGATGTATTACCTTATGTGATAGTGTTAAATCACTAGTTTTTCAATTTTTGTGTATGAAGGTTTGGGCAATCGCAGATTCTAAACGACAAGGTTTTCTGGGTTTCAACGAGTTTGTCACTGCAATGCAGGTCATATTTGCCACTAAAACTTTTTTTTTTCTTTCTATAACTTCTGTCTAAATTGATCAAATAGAAGCTAAATTCATTTTTTCTTTTATTGTAGTTGATCTCCTTGGCACAAGATGGATCTGAACTCAGCTCTGATCTTCTTAAGAGCAAAGGTAATGCTTGATCATTATTTATAATCCATTTGAAGCATTTATTAGGGTCAGAGAGTCACAAGGTTAAATTTAAGCTCAAATAATATTTGAGCCGTATTTTACTGTCAATGTGTTAAACAGAGGATGTATTATCATTGAAATATTTCTTATATGCCTATCTTATTTTGAGTGTTCACGTTCATTATATACTCTTGAAAGGGATTACTGTCTATCTGCTTAATGGGCTACTCAATTTTCATAAAGTAAATTTATAGTGAACATACTTACTATTGCATCAGTTCATCCAAAAAAGATTATGCACATTTCATAGTTTTATAAGTTTTAGAATGTATTTTGTTTAACATAGTAATCAATTGGCTGACATGGTGATGAAAACATTTGAGTATTTCATGGTTGACTTAATTCTTGTTTCGTTTTCTCTTGTTGATATTTGTAGCTAATATGGAGCTTTTGAGTCCTCCATCGATGGAAGGCTTGGATGCTTTATTTTCCGTAAGTGCTTTGACAATTCATCTTTTTCTTATTGAGAAATGAGAACTATAAGCCCTTGGTTATGAATGGTTTCCTTTTTTGCCACACAGAAAACTAGTGGATCGTTGATGAAAAACCTGAGTGGAACAATTGGTCAGTATAAAGTGTCATTTCACATCAATGATGCTTTTACACAAATAAAAAGAATCATAAGCTGTCTTGGTTAAATTGCCTAACTTGAAAAAGCATACAGGAACTATACAAGCGCTGCCACCGTCACCAATCAACATGTTTTCCAGAAAATCTAGAAAGAAGGCGAGTTCTGATTTCCTTGGGATGTTAATATGAAATCTATCTTAGTTTACATACTCCATATTGAGCATTGTGTTATTTTTTCAATTTTTGTCTCTTTTCTTAGTAGCTTGACTAATTCGGAGAACCAAAAGTTCCGCCATGCCTTGTCCCTCGATGTAGTAGTAGTGTCTTTACTACAAACTGGTCATCTGAATATTTTCTCATTTTTAATTTTGACATTGTTTCGTTTGGATTCTGATTCAGATCCAGCCTTCCCTCACTGCTGTTACATCTGTAACTGATGGTTTGAAGAAACTATACAATGAAAAGTTGAAGCCACTAGAGCTTACTTACCGCTTTAATGATTTTGCATCTCCTGCTCTGGTGAGTGGATGAAAAACATACTGATTATGTCTTAATAGTAGTATTCTCCGACAACCTTATAGATGTTTAACTTGTATTTCTGAATGCTTACTTTTACTTGTTTTCATAGACGGAGAGCGATTTTGATGCCAAGCCTATGGTCATGCTTTTGGGACAATACTCAACAGGAAAAACCACTTTTATCAAACACTTGCTAAAGTGCAATTATCCAGGTTAGTACTGTCCAATTTCTGTACTTTTATTTGCCAGTATATACCTAATGTTTGTTCTTTTCTTCTCTCTTTTGGTTGAAATAGGTGCACATATCGGACCAGAGCCAACAACCGACAGATTTATTGTGGTTACGGTAAATAGGGAATAATAATTGTTCCATGTCTTATGCCGTTGGTTAAAGATACTATCTCCTAATGCTCATTGTAGTAATAGTAGTAGTAGTTGTTGTAACACTAATAGTCTTTTACAGTCTTCCCTTTCCAATGAGATTTTCACGGCATTACATCAACGATGCAATTTGATTGTTGTATACTTTGTTTAAGGTACTAGTTTCTCATTTTAGTGCCTTACAGTTATTTTTTGCTCAGTCTGGTCCAGATGAAAGGAGCATTCCTGGCAACACTATTGCTGTTCACGCCGAGATGCCATTCACTGATTTGACAAAGTTTGGTGGAGCATTTTTGTCAAAATTTGAGTGTTCCCAGTTGCCACATTCTGTGAGTCAACATCTAGCAATTTCTTTTACTTTTGTCGTATAAACGAAGGATAATTTAATAATTTGTCTAACTATGTTTATTCCTTAATAGCTCCTTGACCATATTTCATTTGTGGACACTCCCGGAGTTCTATCCGGAGAGAAGCAAAGGACAGAGAGGAGTTACGATTTTACTGGTGTCATTTCATGGTTTGCTGCCAAATGTGACATGATACTCCTCTTGTTCGACCCACATAAACTTGATATTAGTGATGAATTTAAACGAGTTATATCATCTTTGAAAGGCCATGAAGACAAAATCCGTGTTGTATTAAACAAGGCAGATCAAGTTGATACACAACAAGTAAGATATGAGGATTATCAATACACACATGTCTTCTCTTTGCTTTTTTCTACTTCACAAAAATGATTTGGCTTGATGCTAAAAGTTTCTTCGCCTTCTCTTTTTTTAATGGAAGCTTATGAGAGTTTATGGTGCATTGATGTGGTCTCTCGGGAAAGTTCTGAACACACCTGAAGTTGTGCGAGTCTATATAGGGTAAGAGGAAGGTGTTTCTTTCTATAGTTCTCTATGTTTTTAACAAAGTGACTAGATCACTGGATAGCATGTCAATTGTAAAATAAATGAAGCTAAGTTCATAGCTAACACCTTTTTGTGCATCGTGTCTAATAAGTTCTCACAACTTTTGGTTTTGCAGCTCTTTCAACGATAAACCTGTTAATGAAGAAGCTATTGGTTCTATGGGAAAGGGTCTTTTCGAGAAAGAACAAGATGACCTTCTTGATGACTTGATAGATATCCCAAAGAAGGCTTGTGACCGTCGAGTAAGATGACCTCTTCTTGTCCATTGACATTTCTATTTGATCAACATTGTGTACCAGATGGTTTACGATTCTTGATACTTTTGTACTATTTCAGATCAATGAATTTGTTAAACGTGCAAGAGCCGCTAAGATACATGCCTACATTATGAGCCATCTTAAGAAGGAGATGCCAGCACTGATGGGCAAGTCCAAAACACAACAAAAGCTCATTCAGAATCTTGACAACGAATTCGAAAAGGTCTACTTCTCAACACACTTAAGGGAACTCTTTTACATTTCAGATATATGCTTAACATTCAATGTACATTTGTGACACAGGTCCAGAAAGCGTTTCGTTTACCAGCAGGCGATTTTCCGAGTGTTGATCATTTTAGGGAAGTTTTGGGTCATTACAACATCACTGATTTCGAAAAATTGAAGCCTAGAATGATTCAAGCTGTGGATGATATGCTCAGCCATGACATTCCTGAGCTTCTAAAGAACTTCAGAAATCCTTATGAATAAAAAGCTCTTAATTTTTTAATTTTTTTTTAGATGAATGATGATTCTGAATGTTAGTTTTATCTTTGCGGTATTTACTGAAATTTGTGCATTCTTTGCACTGTGGTGAATCCATATTTAATTTACTTCAAAGTTGAGATAAATTGGCAGTTACATTTTTTGTAATCTGTTATTATTAGTGCTTAATTTTATGTCACTGTCCTTCAATTTTTATGTCAAATTATTCTTAATTTAGGGTGTGGTACAATTTCGCGTGTTTGGTTGGTCAAATTTTATAGAAAATATTATTTTTAGGGAAACAAATTCCTTGGAGAAAAAAAGGAGGAGGAAAACAATTTTCCAATAAAAGCAAAAAATCAAAATCCCAAAATATGTTTCCTAGAAATTTAATTCACTTTAATCAATTTCATTTCCTTGTCCCTAAATTTGATTTCTCTCCTTGTTACTTGTTGTATTGTTATCATACTGGTTAAATCTATTGTTAGATAATGACAAAAAGACCCATTTTATTTAAGAATGGATTTAATGTGATTGCATTATTATGATACTATTTTCTTCTCATTTTATCTTTATTTATTAATAATCATATTTCATCTTGTATTCTATCTTTTCATAATAGCTCTACTTCGTACGTTATTTTTCTGATAGATTTATCGTTCATATTATGAATGTGTTACATTACGTAACGACAAAGAACAATATAATCTATCCAAACACGATATTCATTAAAACAATATGATACAATATGATATATTATGAAAACAATAAGTAATAACCATCCAGTTCATTTTTACTTGTCCATTAATTTTTTTAAAAAAAAATTATTTCCACTTATTATTTTTGACATATAAAAAAAGACAATACTTTCATAGCTTACCTTAATATTAATATTTTTTTAAGACTTAATACTAAACATTAATTAATACAGACATTATAGCAAACTTCTCATTCCATCCATATTTCTCAAGAGACTTGTAAAATTCAATTCCGGCTCCTATCACTTTATACAGTATTTTGGTGATAAAAATTCGCACACTTCCCAATGAATTAGAAGAATTAATCTACGTCACGTCATACATTTCTATACCACAAAAAAAGAAAATTGGTATTTTTTTCTCTCTAAAAAAATTAAAAGTGTTTTTAAGCTTATTAGTCAACTATGGATAAAAAATTAGGGCAAAGATTTGAAGGAAAAGTAGCAATTATAACTGCTTCTACACAGGGAATTGGATTTAGTATAGCTGAAAGGCTTGGTTTAGAAGGTGCTTTTGTTGTTATCTCCTCTAGAAAACAGGTTTGTTTGTTTTTTTTTTAAAATAATAAATATATTTATTTTATGTTTCTGTGTTATAATAATTAATAATTCTTGGTTGTTTTACATAATTTCTTGTTAAGTTTGTGAATTCTTCATATGGGTGTTTCTAATTTTGGCTAAAGTTTTGATCTTTTTCTGTGTTTGAGGGTTTTTCTATAATTCTTTGACAACTATTTGTGTTATCTTCATATGGGTCTCTCTATTTTTAGCTAAAGTTTGATGTTTTTTCTGTGTTTTATTGGATATGCAAACATTGGTGTTTCATCATTTACTGTAATTTTTTATGAATTTTTCATATGGGTGTTTCTAATTTGATCAAAGTTTGTTCCTTTTCTGTGTTTTATTGCATAATTTGATAATTTTATCATCTTTTGTCTTGTTTATGTGAATTCTTTGATCTGTGTGTTTGTAATTTGATCAAAGCTTGATATTTTTTCGGTGTTTTGATTTTTTTATCTAAAATGGTTGAAGTAATTTTTGGCTATAGTAAATGATCCTCTTTTTATTTCTATTATAATTTATGGACCTTTTAGATCATGGTTTAAAGATCCTTTTGGAGCAAATTGAATATCTCGTGAGAAAACGTTACACTACATGAAAATTTTGTAACTTAGACGATAGTCTAATGTTTTGTCAGTTCTAAGGGCTATAGTTGAAGAACTTTTAAAATAGAGACAAAATCGAAATGTTGAAAGGGATATTTGCACAAATCAACCAAATGGTTGTGCTTGAAGAATTCCATATGTAGATATTAGTGTTAACATACTAACATGGTTGTTTGTTGCTTGTTTATGCATTTGGTGTTTTGACTTGGCGTGTTCTTTTGATCCGTTCGTTTTACAGAAAAATGTGGATGAAGCGGTACAAAAACTCCGTGATCGAGGAATTGAAGTTTTTGGAGTAGTATGTCATGTATCAAATGCACAACAGAGGAAGAATTTGGTCGACAAGACCGTTCAGGTATACCACTTGTGTATTTTAACACTTGTTCAATTAATCAAATTCAGAAGTTTGAGTTCAAATGTATGGTATATTATCTACAAGATACTAATGAACTCTTTCTCTCTGTGGTCGAATTGGTATAATCCGAAAGTTCTTGGAACCGAGATATGCAAGTGTATTAATTTGATCGGTGCTTGAATTCTTGACCGGAAAAAATTGCTGGTGAATGAAACTAGTTAGTTTGTGTTCATTTTCTAGTGCGAGATAAAATAAATAAATTATAAAGGTATTATGGGGGTCACCTTATGAGCATCTCGACTATTCCACCGGATACCTGCTATCTCTCTCACTAGCACAGGTACCAACTAGCTCCGCTCACCAAGGCTTAGCCAAGTGGAAAGAAATATCATAGACAAGTAAACCATTTAGTTAGACTAGCAAACTCTTTCTGTGTAAAGTGAATACCTGGAGATGCTTTTTCATTGCTCTTCGCTCATGAGTTTCTCAGGCGAGTCTAACCATTTCATCATATTAGAGTGGTTGTTGTTCACTCTCTTAAAAATGGCTTCTCTCGTTGTTGGCTAGAAATGGACCATTTGAGGAATCATTTCGATAAGCCAGCGTCAGTGTCTTATTAGGCATTTTCAGACCCTAGAAATTCTGAAAACAAGAACCATGACTAGTAAATTTCCAGAAAGCATGATAAATTTG
>JAJOOR010001140.1:0-46232 GCA_036250505.1 Solanum acaule
GTTGCTTTTGGTACTCACCCTTGCTTCTACACAGTTGTGTAGGTTGACAGCTCTATCAGATCCGGCTTATTACTCATCTTCAGATTAGAGCTTCCAGACTTACTTGAGAGGTAGCGGTTCATTCCAGACGTGCCCTCAAGTTATCTATATCTATTGTTTTGTTCTATTCTAGAACTTTACTATGAGACTTGTATATTTTATTCAGATTCCGTATTAGAGGTTTGTACATGTGACAACCAATTATGGGTTATGTTGAGTTTATTTAAAGACTTCCGCTTATCTTTCTATCTTATTCTTGTTTTATTAATTCCGTATCGTCGGGTTTTTGGGTGTTAGGCTGACGTGTCCGGTGGGGTTTGGACACGTGCCATCACATCCGGTTTTGGGGTGTGACAGCTATGCCATGCAGGGAATTTCGGAGACCCTCCCACAGGTTGGTATGCTATGGCTGATGAACATATGGTGTAGCTTTCCCTTGGTATTACTCTGTTAGAAATAAGTTTCGATACTGCAACTGCAGCACCAGAATGGAGTTTTTCTAACATCTTAAAATAATGGAATCGTTCAAATGGTATTAGAGAGAAGAGCCTAAACGCAATTTGATTTCAGGTTGATGACAAATCCGTCTCTTTAATTTCCTCTATTAGTCCTATTAATCAGTGGATATCGCTTGCAAGGCATCAGGGTGCGGACTCCATCTGTCCATCAGAAATTGACTCTATTTCTAGTTCAATATACTTAATCCATTACAAAAAACAGGCTCAGACAGTTTGGGGTCCAAACAGACAGCAATCTTCTAGAAAGATTCCTATTCTTTCACAGGTAAAGAAAGCCTTGGAATTCTCATTTCAAATTCAGCTTCAAGATATATACTCGGGGTAACCAGGCCTTAAATATATGTAATTTGATTAAATTAAGTTACTGTGGTAACATGTAGCTGAATCTACATAAACAATGAAATCTTGAAATTTGGCTTTAATTGAAGATGGAAAGCAGTATCTATGTGAAGTTAAATGCCCCTTCCAGGATGGTGGAAAGCAGTATCTATGTGTGAAGTTATCATCTATGTGAAATATTTTCGTTGCAGAATCTAATTAACTTTTAGAATTCATTAGACAAATAGAACTAGCTATAGTAAAAGAACAAATCACTACATAAAAGAAGATAAGTAGAGTCTTCATTACGTAACCATAAACATATTTTATGAAGGTGTCTGTGCTAACTTACACACACCTCAACTATTTCATCAAAAACATAGGCCAAGGAAGAACTCGGAGTAGTATTTTTTGCCTTTACTAGGATTTAAACCTGAAACCACATGGTTCTCCTCCCATTTCATTGACCATTAAAACACTGCCTTAGGTATTGCCTAGTCATGACTAAGAGATTCTAATTTTAATCTTCTTTCAATCTCATAATAATCTGCTTACTTTTCGTGGCTTGAAAGATAATATCTACTCCTATTAGTAATTTGAGAATTTACATTACTGTTATAAATAATTTAATTGCTTAATGTAGCTGTCTTATAAAGTTATAACTACTGAGCATTTGCAATATATAATTGACATTCCCACTTATTATAGGTAGGTAAAATAATTTCTTTTACACGGAGCACCAACAAGTGGGTCCATTACGCATTCCAAAACAGAAATACTCACCAATGCTTGAGTGATGGAGCATCACAGACCAGCTGTCTGATTATTCATGTGACCAAGTGGCCTACTTGTGCTTTTTCTAATTCAAGATTCTCAAACCAAAGAGGAAGTGATAAAATTTGAAATAATTATTCTCAGCTAAATAATAGTAGAAACTAAAAGACAAGTTAGGTATATGATAATTTATGAGTAATATGACTGCAACTCATAAATAAGAGAACCTAAATAGCTGGCGAATGTATAATATGTGTATGATTGATCGCGTATAATTAATGTATACTGATTAAAAAAAAGTAAACAGTAAATCTGTCGGACTATTTGTGTAAAGATCCCTGCAAGAATGATAAAATGAAAAGCACAGTACAGTGAAGTAAAGGGGTTGCTTGTTACCATAGCTTTAGTTTTGAAAGCGAAAACCTTGATGTCTTGTCCATTTGAAGTCATGTCCTTCACAAGATCATTGAATGAGGATGGTAATGAAGTTGAGCTCCTCTCTATTCCATTGTCACCATCATTTGTTGCCTCCAACAATGCCCGCATCAACTCTTCTCTGAGCTTTTTCACCGTATGGTTAAAAAGGAAGAAAAGTTAGCATCAGAAATAGTAACAATAAATACTGAGAATCTGTTAATCAAAACTTCATATTAGGAAAAACTTAAACCATGTATGATATTTACATCTATGCTTATTTTAGACTACAAATTTCAAAAAAAAATTCTTCCGTCAGGGGCGGACCCACATGGAATCCGCCGGGTGTTCGAGCACAAATTAACCTCGTCTCAAAATATATATATCTATGCAAAAATTAAGAGGTATTTGTATAAAATTAACATAGAGCACACAATGAACAAATTATCTGACTAATCCATTGGCTTTTGGGCGGCTCTTTTAGTGTATTAATTAATCGTTGTTAAGTAATACTAATAATGTATACATATCATGTATAGTTATTGTTCGTCCAAGTCTATCAATACTCAATATTATCGATGTGGACATGCAACGATATATAATAAAGGCCAACCAATCTCTTAAATAATAAAGTCAAGTGGGCATATATCCAGATGAAAGTCCCTTTTTTCCAAGAGCAATTTTGACTTATACGGAAGTAATGTGTATCACTTTATTATCTTTGCTATATTATGGTCTAGCTCTAGTATTAAAAATAATACTATATAACAAGTGGGACTAGTAAAGTCTAGAATAGAAATGAAAACAACATTACTTAGTCCTAGTCAGAATGATAGTATTACATATGAATCATATTGTGGTTTACTAGTGACCATGTATACAAAAACTAACAAGTGGATGTCAATTACCGACAATTCCTTTAATGCGTTACCCTTGGAACTATAAGTAGAGAATATGCTTGAGTTGTACGTAATATATTTAGTAGGTATGGGGAAAGTACCTGGTTTCTTATTTCCTTTTTTTGCCTGAAATAACCTAATATCCTAGAAATGTATGGGTTTATAGGAAGTGACCATATATTACGATGAAATGGATAAAATTTCATTATTACTAACTAGAAATCTCAAATTAAGCTTTGAAAATAGATTGAATAAGTCTTAAGTGGGCGGAATCCAACCCAAAAAAAAAGTAATATACAAAAATTCATCCTATGCAATTTTGAGAATCTAAGTGGTTATCATATTGAAACTTTCTTAATTCTAAGCGTTTGACCATTTTTTATTGTGAAATTTAAAGAAAAGTAGTTTTTGTTTTTAAATTAGAGTTATTTTTACTTTTTTTTAGAGTAATTTGGAAAATCATTATTAAGTTAAATTCTAAAATTTTATGATCAAATGTATTTTTAGAGTTCAATTTTTTTTAAAAAGTGAAAATATTTCATGACCAAATACCTTAATGTATAATGAAAAAAAAATGAAGACAAAAATTTACTTTTTGAAGGTTGAATTTTTCCGTCAATATGGATGAGTAAAAAACTTATATTCCAAAGTGTGGGTACAATTTTAACTGTAATAAAAAGGTAAAAAACAATTTTGATCCAAATTGTGAAGGTGCTCCCACGTGTATAGATAGATTGCAAAATGGTAAAAAGAAAAAATAAAAAAATTGTTACACCTAATTTTTTGAATATTTAATCACCACAAGGATATATGTCAATGAGTAAAATTTGCGTTAATTTATTAAAAAGATGAAAAATGATTTACCCGAGTTGAGTCACTCCCGCCGAAAATTCTCCATCCTAGACAACCTGTAATTTAAAAACAATAACCAATAAAAAGATTAAAATTATCAACCAAAAAAGTGAAAAACAAAAAAATTTAAAAATATTTTATTTTTAGATACAATCAGAAAAAAGTTTACCGATAGGGGAAGAGCAAAAAGCCGCAGATTCGAGCATGATAAAGGTAATTCTGAAAAACAGTAAGGTTAAAAGTAAACCGAGAACCAAAACGGCCGGCAATAACAACGTCCGGTGAGATATCCGGCGAGTCACCGGCGGTAATCCTTTCCCTTTCATACCAACCGGCAATCCTACGCCACCTCTGCCGCTCGAAACAGCGGCGGAACTCGATATAGTCAGTTTTTTAATCCCCGTCGCCGATATGTAAAACTTCATCATCTAATCAATACTGAACTTCAGTTTCCTCTTCTTCTTCCAAACAAATAATCTCATTTCTCCTCGGCTCCAGCTTCAGATCCGCTTCCTCGAGTGCTCATTCATTCCGCACTCATACTCATCCTCTGGTTCAGCGAATACACATCGTTAGCCCGCACACAAACAATTCGAAACAGCGAAAATCACTGACTCAATCCAGGTATGGAGAAATTTCAAATTGAACGCTAAGTAACCCTTACTCCATAAATCATTCATCAACAACATTCTCGCCAATTCAATATCAAAAAAATTCAAATAATTGTTCAAATCAGTGATTGATACAAAAAAATGATCCAAAAGCCACAAAAACTACGAACGTCAATTGCAAACTAGTTAGTATCAGTTTTATAGATCCTAATAAATCAATAACTTATAGTTTCAATCGTATGAGTGTGATAATCGAAAGAGCATTGAATTGAAGCAGAAAATTTACCTTAGAACAGAATCTGATAGCTCGTTGAAATCTTCAGGAGCTTAACAATGAAGATTGTTCAGTTTCTATATTTAGTTTCACTGTAGATCACACTCTTTTGGCTGTGTAGAGATGAAAGTGGGGACGACAAAGCCGAAAAGCCAAAACTGATAGCCGCGTTAAATGCTGAAGGGAAATTAGATTCCACTACAGAGCAGCTACAAAAATTCTACTACGTACAGGAGATAAATTATTCTTTATTCCTTTTTTGCCCTTTAGATCTTTCTGTCACTTTACGAATTTGCCCTTCAAATCACCGACAAATAACAATGCCAGTAATTTTTTCCTCTCTCGTCTGCTACTTGTCGACAAATACCCGACGGTACCAGCTTTCCTCTAAGCAAACAGTAATTAAACCAATCAAATTTTGACACATATACAAATAATTAACTGAATGGAATTAGCCGTTAATTTAATACTCCTTCCGTCCCTAATTACTTGTCCACTTTTTCTTTTTTAGTTGTTCCTAATTACTTGTCAATTTTGACAAATGGACAATTTTTTACCTATTACACTCTCAATTAATTACTTTGAAAAAAGTAAAACTTCTTGAAAACTTTAAGTTTTTAATTTATTCACTTTATAATTAATAGGGGTAAAATAATAAACTCACTATGCTAATAATTATTTTCTTAATAGATGTGTCAATTTAAAAATGGACAAATAATTAGGGACAAAGAATAGATTAAAGAGCATGTTTATGGAACAGACAAGTCATTAATATTTGCTGAAATAGAAGGGGAAATATTACAATTCCCGATAACAAATCGAAATCTGAAGAATTACAACTCATATGCTGTTTTTAAGCTTGTATTTGCATTTCAATCGAAGAAATGTTAGTTTAGTTACGTGACATGACATGAAACGCTCGGTACAAATAAGTTTTTATATTTAGTTCTGTTTTCAATGTATTCTCTTTCTGCGTTAGTTTTAATACTCTCTCCGTTCTATTTTAATTATCGTTTTTCCTCAAAAATTGAACCACCATCTCATTTATCGCAAAGGTGATATATATTGACAATTGAACTCATGTAGCTATATGTTGGATAATTAATTTGGGTTGCAAATCACTTATGTGGATTGAGCCGACCATTAAGATGAGATAAAATAGAAGGAGGTTTCCTAGAGGATTTGAAAGACAAGTGTAGCAGCTAAGGAACAATGATCTTTCTGCAGAGAAAGAGAGAGCGTGAAAAATAGATTTCTCCCAACACAAAAGAAAAACAAAAACACATCTAGTTTTTGGAAAAATTCTTTATTTTCTAGTGATTCGAAGTAGAGTTTGGGTTGATTCTTTATTAATAAGATCGATCAACAGTGTCCGTTGCAACTATAAAGTACACAATCCTTGTTCTTGCTCCTTTATTTATATCTTCAGAATGAAAAATAAAAAGAGGAGGAAAATTGTGGCTAATTACTCTTGTCTCCTGCATGTACTGTTGACATTAAAAGAAATGTTATAACTTTTAAGTGCTAGTTTTGCTTAACTTAGTGGGTTTTACTACTAATAATTAGTAATTAACATAATTTCAGGCCTTTCTTTTGCTGTCCATCTGATAAACTTTTCTCCTTTTTTGACTTTTGCCACTATAAACATCTTTTATATAGAGTTTTACTTTCCACTACTTCAAAAATTTTGAATTAGTATGCGCGGTTAAGTTTCATGTAATAATTAAGCAACACTTCTTACATCAGCTGTAGTCCATCATTTATGAATAGGTAATTTCTTAAAATAGTGATGAAGTCAGAAATTTTAACCTAGTATAATTTTCGACGAAGAATGTCTGATTGATCATCATGGACTATAGGTGGCTACGCCACTGTTAAAAAGCATGTCCAAGCTAAAAATATCACTTATTTAGGAACGAGACGACGGAATCATAATCGAAACATTGACACGTGAAAGCAGAGTGAATTGTGCGTTGGAAAAGGTGAATGGTACGCGTTATTGGATAAAAAGGATGTTACGTTGTTTGGATTTATTGCTCTATTATTCTCCTTCTTCTTACTCTGTGTGTGTGATGGACCATTTTGTTTTGATGCTATTGCCTGTTTTTTGTTTCCCACCAAAAAGGGTCACAAAGCTTAAGACCAAAAAAAAATAAAAAATAGAGACTTCTTATTGCTTATAAAGGTGAAATAGAAAAAGGAAAGTTTATCTACAATTTGCTATTTGCCTTTTGTGCTACTATATGTTTTGGCTACTAGCTAGTACATTTTTTAGTACTACGCATGTAGAATAGAAATTTAACAATGTCTCATCCACAATAAGTTAGGACACTTTTGGAATCTAGTGTTGACCGTTTAAGTTTTTGAATGGCTCACATCAATTGTGTTTCATGCTTGTTTGAGTAATTAATACCAATGAGATTGATTTTTCAATATCATGCTAAGAATAGCTAGGATTTTTAATATATATTACAATGATTTTTGAAAAACTGTCGTGATACGTTTGTGATTTGACAAGAAATTATGTCATTTTCACACAACGTCGTTATAATTCATTGTGGCGGTTCAGACCGTTGTATTACGTATGAAGAAACATCGCAATAGCCCTTTGTTTTTGAAGTGAGAAGATGCTCTTTGTTTGATGAGGAATAAAAAGGAATATAAAAAATTCGAATAGTTGAAGCTGAAGCAGTTACTTTTGAAGTAACAAAACAAAAAAAGCAACGACTGGAGTCGATGAGTTTTTAAAAGACCCACTATGAATGAGTTAATAAATAAGTGGTTCATTAATCCGTTCAAAGATTATTAGATTGAGATAAGTTGAATCAGAATGGGCTAAACAATGGATCATAATCTTACTTGTCAAACTTTTACCAAATTTATTTGAAATTAAGCATTAGGTCATAACAATTTCAATATAGAACTTGAAATTGTATTTAGAATTAAGAAAACATTCAAAATCCTGTTTTGACTTTCAACAATTAAAATAATACTGTATTTGCAAAAACAATAACTAAATACAACTCCTTAAAAATATTACTGATTTTTTTTTTGTTTCTTTGGACAAATGCCTACATAAATATTTTCTTCGTTTTAATTTGTTTATTTATTTTAATTTTTAAACAAATTAAAAAAAAGGTAAAATAAACAAATTGAGACGAAGGATATGATACGACAATGAAGATAAGGATAGACAAGAATTGACGTTGAAACAGTACTTATGATTAATATGGCCTACGCTTGCTTAATTCAACAGAAAATTTACTCAATTTTGGCTCACCATTTTCACCAATGAGTCAAAAGGTAGCTAAACAATCCAATATAGTATTATTATTAGTACTATACAAAAATCATCTCTAGGAATAGTATGTTACTATCATTTTCCATTTTGACATGATCGAATTCTTGACGATTATGATCGTGTAAGAAAAACGATACAAATAAGTACTCCAATCATTCCAAATTAATTCATTATTCATTTTTTAATGTTCAAATATTGTTATTGGATCGTGTTCATTCAAGTAGTCTTGAGGCGGAATTTAAAATAAGTATGAATACGATCAAACTCAGTAATTTTAGTTCAAATACTATATTTATCTGAAGAAATTCATTTTTTTAGTATATATACAAATTATTAATATCAACTCCGATAATTAACTTTGAAAATATTAAAATTTGAATTCATAAGCTTCAAATCATTGCTCTCGATTAACTTATCGTTTCTCCTCTCCCTACATCTTATTTATTGCATATAAATACACTTATGAGTATTGGAAAATAGACGATTTTTTTTCCACCAAGATATGACGACTAGGCCGTTTGCACAAAGAGGAAATGGAAATTCTTTGCATCTTCAAAAAAAGATTTTTTTAAATTTTTTTTACTTGATGTCCGATACTTTGTTTAGATTCCGATTAATTTAAATTTGCACTGGAGGAAAGTCTCACTTGGATCGGGGGTCGGGGTGTAAAATATTTCTTATCAAAGACAATTTCATACCCGAAGTTTTAAATTCAAGATTTTTGATCAAGAATAAAAGAATATTTATCACTTTACCACGACGTTACTATGGGTGTAGAGAGGACAAAGTGGGAGTTGAGGTCATATATGTATGGAGACATGAAGCAATATAAGTCAAAAAGTGAAATTAATGAATGAAATGGGAAGTTGGGTAACGTGGCTACAGCCAAACAAAGCACAAATCCACATGGTTGGGGTCCGTTTGATCATGCCCAATGTTGTAAGGAACTATTTTAACATGTATGAATATGATATGATGTGAAAGTGAAACCAAAAGGTTGTGCATGATGTAGCAATGCATGTTCTAAGGACTTCTTATCTGATCCACTACTACCTATGATATCCACAAAACCAATTTATGTGTCACTCCAATAATTTACGTACGACCAATAAGAGGTGTGAAAGAATGAATTAAGTATTTCGATCTTTGATCAGAAGTCTTGAATTTGAGTCTTAAATATAGAATAATTTTATTAGAAAGCACTTTTTTTTTAAACGAGTCTTACGCATGAATTTGAATTAATCGATATCCTAATACCATTTGTGGTTTATACTATGATCGAATTTGTAGAATATGAAAGAAATTACATATATTTCTTTTAAAATATGGTAACTCAACCACTTGCTTAATTTATGGGAACACTAAAATATAGAGTAGCCAATTAAGAACAATGAAGAAGGAAGTCAGTTATGAAGTCCACAATATAATGGTTGAACTCATTATTATATGATTAATATCAAACATATAAAATGTATATATAATGTTGAGCACGTAATATACATGTTGAGAAACTTCTGAAGTGACTTAATTGACCTCCTAATATACACCAACAAACCAAATTTCTGTGTTTTGTCTTCCTTAATTTAAGTCACTTGCATACAGGCTACAGCTTAAATTTTACACCGACATGCCCTTGCCAACTCTCATCTACGTACCACCAAAATTTATAATCTTTAAATAGGGTGTGCATTCAATTTTTCGGTTTGGATTTTTCAGTTTTTGGGTTTGTAAAAGTGTAATCCAATCCGATCCAAAATAAATTTGGTTTGATTTGGTTTTCCTCTATTCGGTTTGGCTTTTTTCGATTTGGTTATTTGGTAATGTCAATAATTAATAACATAACCAAAGTAATAATATTTAATCCCTCAAGTATACTTTCTAATATAAATCATAAGTAAAACTTAAAACACAACACTTATAAGTATACATATTATAGATGTAACTCAAACATAAAATATAAACGTAATCATCATGAAATGCAATAACCAAAAAGGGACAAAAATGGTTAACTCCAACTTAATTCTAAACCTAAACATTATATATATATATATATATAATTTGTTTTTTTTTTTTTATATATTTTAAAACCCGAAACCAAAACAAACAAAGTAATTTATTAATGCAAAATCAATCCGAAAAATCAAAAAATCAATCCAAATAAAAATTTGATTTAATTTGATTTGATTATTCGATTTAATCCGAATAGTGCACACCCCTATCTTTAAGTCTTTTCACATCGACATATAGTATCCTTGGGTGTCTCTTTTCAAAATCAATGAGCATTGTTTCGTAACGTTACTATTGGGATCAACATAACAGAATGTCATACTTATGTTAATAAAGAAACGTTGAATAATGATAATAAAGAGAAATTAAAAAATTACTAGTTTTATAGCCTTGGAATGCTAAATCAAGTAAGAAATTGATAGTTAAACTAAAAAGGGTTAGTTTAATAACAAAAGGGTTATTCTCCTTAATTTTCCCTACAACAAATAGAAGGATGGAAAATGGCTACCCCATTAAGTTCTTTATGATCTTTTATATATTTGGGCCCAAGGTCTAATCCATAAAATATGACCCGAGCCCAAACCCGAAACTGTAATTGCCGAAATGCACCCGTACTCGCATCGTGGCGCGTGCACTTAATCTTTCTTCACTCTTCCTTCTTCATCATCGCTGATATGAACAGTCAAAGCACTAAAACCTCCTGGAATACAATTGATTTTGATCTATTAGGTGTTTTGAGACATCAAAAGACAAACGCCTTAAGGTAATTTGCAATAACTCGCTTCATAGTATTGATTCACGTTGTAATTTGGTGTTCATAATCGTAGTTGTTGGGCTTTTTTTAAAGTATTTTTGATTACTTGTGATTTTTGATCCTCTGTATTTCAATAAAAGATGTTATAACTCTAATTAAATCGTATATTTAGCATATGATTCTATTTAATTGAACAGAAAACCTGAATCAAGGAAATTATGCTGTAAAATTTATAGGGTTTTTTTATTGGGATTATTGTTCTCTTGTGTACTCAAAACTGTAATTTTGGCCTATTTTTAAAATGTGCACTGCTGTTATAGAGTAATGATCCTATTGTATTGATTGTTTTCTAGGAATGTTCAAACGCAAAAACAGGATGCTGAAGCAACGAAATAATGGCCAATGTATACGAATGCCTGTTATTACTATGTTTTTTGTTTTGATTTGTGTTCTAGTTTGGGTTTTGTGTAGGGAAACTGGAGAAAAATCTGATTCATTGTCTGGTTTAATTAAGGAAAATTTGAGTAGTTTTAGCTTTTCGGTTAAGTTAGACCCGACTGTGGAGTTCAGAAATGGAACAGATTTAATATGGCAAATCCCGGACTCACCCAAGGCAATTCTTTTTCTGGCACATGGTTGTAATGGTAAAGCAGCGAACTTTTGGGACAGATCACCTAAGTGCCCAAATTGTGTGGGTTTACCTGAAGAAAGGCTTATTGTCCTCAATGCCTTAGCTAGGAGATTTGCAGTTCTTGCGGTGTCTAGTGCTGGGAGGTGCTGGTCAATGGAAGAGGAAAGGTTGATCGTTAAAGATATTATCGAATGGTGGGTTGTTAAACGAAAGGTTCAAAGCTTGCCTATTGTAGCTTTGGGTGCTTCATCTGGTGGATATTTTGTTTCAGTCCTTGCAACTGATTTAAGATTCAGTAGCATAACAATAATGATTGCTGAGGGATTGTTTGATCGAATGGACATTTCGAAGAGTTATCCTCCTACCCTTTTTGTGCACATGCCCAAAGATAAAAGGAGAAGTGTGAGAATAGCGAGATACTTGACACTCCTGCAGGGTAAAGGCATTGATGTTGCAGAGGTCAAATGCATGGAATTTGCTTTGTCACCTACTCTATTATCTGATAGGGTTCCCGGTCTTGATCTAGCTACATCTGTGAAGTTGTATAGTCTGTTCCAGGAAAAGGATTTCGTTGATACAAAAGGTTTCATGAGAAATGATGGGCGTGCAATACAATGGAAAGCAGCTCTCAAGGAGAGTGAGATTATTCTCCCAGACAAGTCCATAGCGAATCACATTCAAGAAGAAATGAACCTTGCTTTTGCTTATCATGAAATGACCAGTTTGCAGTCTGAGCAAATCTTTCACTGGTTTGAAACTCATATGAGCTGATCAGATTCTTATGCTGTGTAATTTTCCTTGAGTCATCAGGGTTGGAATATTGTTGCCACGACTTTGGATTGGATGACAACAGATCTCAATACTGTTGTGTGCTCATGTTATTTCATGAGGTTGAAGTCCAAGTGGGAATAACTGTGGTCACATTGTGATGAAAAATATTGCATCAGCATTCAAACTTCCTACATGTGAAAAGGGCTGTCTACTGTTATTATTTGGATTGTCCTTTTTTTTATATCCAGAAAAGAGTGTATAGTGCACACTTAGGAACTAGGTCTGCTTTCTTTTTTGAGAGGAAAGTAATTGAAACTAGGTCTATTTTCTTGTGCTTAGGGATGGAACTTTTCAAGTGTAAGTTCCTATAATTTCTTGTTATCTCAATATTAAAGGAAACACAACCTTTCTGTTCTTGATGTTATTGGAAAAATGAAATCAAACTATTTATCTTTGTTATTCTAATCTCTCTTCTTTGCACAGACTGGAATGCATTTCCTGTGTTAATTATGCTTCAGCATGGGTGATTGTTTATTACTACTACCTTTTTCATGTGTCTTTAAAATTCTTTCCTGTACAAATTATAATAATGTAGTCTCAAGAAGAAATTGAGTGAGCATTTTGTATGAGAATGAACTTCATCTATTGGAAGTAATGAAGTGAAGTTCATCTGGTTGATGTATAATCCAAGGGTATCAAATTGGGTGCGTCTTCCAGACCTAATGACTCTGAGACATTTGCATTATCTTACCTTCCTAGGTTACTGGTGACACCATTAATTCATCATCATCTTATGATTCAATTCTTGCTCTAGTGCATTATGGTGGAAAAACAACGACTATTATCTGTTAGAATTAGATTTTGTTGGTGTAAATTTAATATTTTTGAATTCCAACATATCATGTCGAGTTGGTCCGAACACCACGGTTATGGAAAAAAAAAAGAGTTGGAAGATAGGATTCTGGATAACATAACCAATTGTGGAGAATTTTGTTATAGATATTGGATTCACTCATGTGGGGAATTTTGTTGTATTAGCTTCAACTGATATCGGATTCACTGAACTCGTATAAGCTTTATGAGTGATTGAGTTTTGAGGATCCTTCAGCATGAGTAGGATATATGATTTGCTCATGTTGAGGGAGGGGATCAGGTTATGTGATGATTTCCATGAAAAAAGGAAATCTGTACAATGTATGATCCTTCAATAAGGTAAAGAGACTACGTCAACTATTTATCAGAGTGAGCTCTCACGAGTTGTGTAACAGTCCAGATATCTAAGTTGTAACATTACTACAATAGATTTTCCTAGTTATTCAGGCTAGTGCTAAGGTACAAAGTTCACTTGGAATGGTTGGATTCCCTTCATACAAGCCGATAGGGTCAGCACTTGGAAATTAATGGGGTAAAAGCTCTGCAACCGTGATGCATATCAAATATTGTTTGTTGCATGTGACTCTCATTATACTCTTTGTAATTTTCATCTGCTTCCCTTTAATTGTCTCTTTCTACAGAGTATATCTATGGACAGTTTCTGGTCAGTCTTGCAATTTCCCTCAAGGAGACATCCTTTGTATTACTGATGTGAGGTTATAGGGAAGTAACTCTGACAACAGCTTCTCTAGCTATGCGTCAGCACTCGAAGCATCTTAATACTATTTTATATTCTCTCTCTCTTTATCTGTCATGTGTGGGATATTTCAAATCAACTCAAGCATCCTACTCCTTGTAAGCTAGAAAATATAAGTTCTCTTAATATGTGCTTCTTTAAGATGCAAGCATGCATCCACTACTTGTGCCTAAATTCTGATGGGAACACAACTTTTATGCTGAAGATCTTCACTCAGATGAAGAATTGTTATGAATTGTCAGCTAGAGAGTTCGTAGAACATTCATAAGTTATTGTAAAGAGTATATACTTGCATTGCATTGTCAAAGAAAACTTGTGCTATTTAAAGATAGATATCTGTGTTAAGACATTCATAAAACCTTAATGGTTAAAGAATATTTACACCAACCAAATTTGGTGTGAGTTCAGTTTATTTGTGTTCTCCTTTCTGGCTTAGTGATAATCCAACAACTTGAACCAGTCTGAAGCAGGGAGAAGTAACTCAGGTGCATACCAAGACTCCATTTAGTATTTTTTTACTATGATGCATCTAATTTGTGCTGTGAAGATATGCTGTTGGGTTGGTTTGCATTCATTGTGGTGGTACATAAATACACCTGCTCTTTTAAAGCATACTATGCTGTGAGCCAAAGGTCTGACAGTGTTACTTCTTATTGCCCAGCTGTGCATAACCAAAACCATCCACCTCTCTGTCATTGAGCTGTCTTTTTTTTTTTCTTCTGTAGGTACACTACTGAATATGTTGTTCCTTCAGAACCTTTACATTTTATTTTATTATTCTGTTTTTAAGCCATAGATGCACTTGAACAAACAAAATTAACATCCTAACTATGAAGTTTACATTCGAAAAGTAATATGAAGTTAAATATGCAATTATGCATTCTTTATCAATAATTTCCATTCCTTGTTCTTTTGGGAGATACACATGCTTGTAGATGTATTAATTAATCGTGCAAGTCCGTTATGACTTATGAGGGAACTTTTCGTGTAAATACTCCTCATTGACTAGATAGATGCAGACCAATGACTTTTCAGGAACTTTGGTAGTTCAAATTGTTAGATTTCTCTGAAATTTGAAATGTAACTTAATAGAGAATAAATGGGAGAGCGTCTGTTATGCTCCTATCTCAAATAATTTTTATTTCTTAACTCTATCTGGGGTTTCTCGACGAGTTTTAACAGCTTATCTAAAGGGGATTTTCTTGGGTTATCATTAGTAAACATACATGGAATGTGACATCCTAGAAGAAAATCTTTAGTATGTTTTGTCAAAGAGATTCTGATAAGAGAAATCAGTTATAAGTCTTTAATTTAGCAATCTTGTCAGTATACACGAAATTCTGAGCGGGATATGCTTTTCCGTCATGTTATGTTTATTATATTGTTGAGCGTAGTTATAGACCTGTTATTTCTGCTGTAGTTAGATATGTGTTTCTTCATATTGTATTATTTGTATTGCTGCTGTAAGCTCAAACCTGTTACCTCTGCAGTGGCGGATCCAGGATTTTCACAAAGTGGGTTCAAGATATAAAAAATAAAACTAAAATGTGGCAATAGGGATTTGAACTCGAGTTGACTGGGAAAATTAAACCCTCTTCACCACTCGGCCAAGGGTCACACTTATGTTAGTGGGGTCAAAAGTTAATATATACATATAAAATTTTAAAAATTGATAAAATATACATATATATATACGGTGTTATTTTTCAACGAAGTGAGTTCATATGAACCCACTTGACCCACTGTAGGTCCGCCCATGTACCTCTGGATCATTACCTGCAGTTTTATGGGTCCAATAGAGAAAGATGCAGCTCATTGTATCAAATGGAGTTAATTTTGATTCCATTCATTAAATTACTCTAAGATGGCTGATGCATTAATTGTTTCACTTGAAGGCTCTGTGCACATATTTCCTTGCATCTTAGCTGGTATATTGTTTTATCAGGAGGTTCAATAGGAAATGATGTCTAACTATCAAATACAGACAACATGAAAATGTGATTCCCATCAATCAATTAATGGAATATTTTATTATAGTGTTTTATATTATATAGATATCTTTTATGATATTTGCTTCTATGTCTTATCTACCTGAACATCTCTTCAGTTAAGAAGGAAAGAATCTCTTGGAAGAAATGAGAGTGTTAAAGACATGATTATTAATTAAAATAAAAGTGTACTATCTCTAACAATATAACTTTTAGATGAGGTAGTCATACAATATAGTATGTTATTGGAGCATGTAGAAAAGTAGAGGTCTTGACTTTGAGTCTCATTATCACTTTTTATCGAAAGTGATTTCCATGTGCACTCTCTAATAGTTTAAATTTTTGGATGAGATGTTCACACAATTTAATAAAAATATATTGCCATATAAAAAGTAATGAAATAGAACAAACTGGACATATCAGCTGATGAGTCCTGTTATCTGCATTGCCTGAATCAAGATTGATAAGACCAATGTTTTCCTAGCTGCATTTGTAATTGTGCTTTCCTTCTACTTTCCAAATAGTTGTATGGATGGAACAATTTTGTTTTAGTTATGTCAAACAGGGAAGCTGCTAAGTGTATGGTGCAGCATTGATGTTTGGCATGAACTTCTTCATAAGCATGTCATGTTTTCTGTATTGAATGGTGTTCATACTTTACAAGAATGCCTTCTTTTATTTTCAGATCCATTGCTCAGCGCTGAATAATAATCACACTTGCAGATGGTCATCAACACCCTCATGAGAAATTGAAGCTGTGGTAAAGTTTGTTGAAGAAGCTCAATTAGCCTTGACACATCTGTTGCATTTCAACTAATAAGGAGGTAGGACAATGGGTGTGTGTTTCTCTTTTTGTTCTTGATTACTGAGGTTAGTTTGTTCTATAAACAAAAGTACAGTACTATATTTTTATTTGGAAAGATACCTTCTTTACCTTAAAGGAGAAAAACAAAAGAATAATCTGAAATTGGGAACAGTCATTCACACTTGTAATACAACAAGAAATGTTTTACTGATAACTGATTAAACAATGAAGGTTGGTATCCTCTTGATTTTGTAAGATTCAAAAGCAAACAGAAAAAACATTAATTTTGATAACGACAAGCAGAAAAACATTAATCCTTAATCCTAAAGTAAACACACTGAATATCATAAAGAACTAGAAATAACAAGATATTGATGATAATTGTGAAAATGACTTTTCAAGCTCTGGGCTTGAGCTGACCCTGGTTGGCTAACTTGAACAACTGAGCCTGAGATGCTGCAGCCTCGTCTGAACTGAGTGCTGTAGCAAAATTGTTCTTGACTTGTGTGGTGCTGTAACTGAACCTCTTGCTAACCATGGAGTTCAGCAAAGAAGCTGTGCCTTCCCTGTAGAGTTGGCCAAGTCCATCGGTATGTTGGTTTGAAAGTGCTTGCAACAAGTTCATGTTTGAGCCGAGCCCTGGAGCACTAGCCACGCCAAATGCACCACCAACAGTTCCCCACCAACCAAACAAACCCCATATCAGTCCCGGGTGAGTCCTCCAGTAACTGCAATCATATCATGAAGTGTTATAAGACGCTGCATATTGAAGTTAAGAATGCAAACTAATAGCCTTTTTGACCAAGCTCTTCTAGGAAGCCAAAAGTGGTTATTTTAGAAAGTTGACATGTTTAGCAAGCTTTTAGGAAAAAATAAGTGCTTTTGAGTAGTACCAAAAACTGTTTTTCAGAAGCTAAAAAAATTAGTTTTTTCCCCAAAAACACTTCTGAACATTGGCCAAGCACACACTACTGCTCTAATATTGCAGAAGTACTTCTCAAATCGATTTTCCAAACGCAAACTAGTACTCTGCAAAAGTACTTTTTAAAATAAGCAGATTTAGAAAGCTTGGCCAAACAGGTTATAAAGTTGATGATGTTAGTAAAATTACTCGTATTTATAAAAAAAGAAGAAAAAAGATGTAAACTTTCTTGGTAAAGAAAAAAGATGTAAACTTACTCGCATGTAAAAGGAGGTGATGGTGTTGGGGTAGCAGGAGTGCTTGGAGTGCCAGGGTCAATGATAGGAGTAGTTGGTGGGGTTACAATAGTGGGTGTGGAGGGGGTACTAGGTGTAGGTGTAGGTGTAGGTGTACTTGGAGGGTGGGGATAGTAGCCACCTGAAGGAGAAGCTGGGGTAGGATCATGATGCTGCCCTCCTTTTGGAAGGTTACCACAGTTTGCTGGTGGTTTGCTTCCATGGCTACCGCTTCCATGAGATGGAGTTGCATGATAAGGTGGTGTGCTTGAACCTGTTATCCACAAAATGAATTGTAAGAGTGAAGACAGTAAAATTTGAGACACTTTCCAAATAGTCTAGGACTAAATGCTTCCACCTAAAGGCGAGAACTCCAAAACTAGTAACTAGCAAAATAAAAGGTGCTTGTACTGAACAACCCCATTTTCAAAAAACAACCCCATTATGAAACCAACCTAACAAATAATGTGGGGGTGAATGCTGACTCCCAAATTTAAAAAAAAACAACAGGAACACCAATATAAGGTGGCAAGGTGTTTGATACTTCACGATCTTATAATCTATAGTGCTTTCCGTATATTAGCAAATACAATGCTTAGGAAATTGTTACGGTAATCTATAAAAATGGCCACTTAAGTTGTTTTTTTGAAGGGCAAATAGCAAAATATATATTTATGGAGGGTAAGGAGACCTGTTGGTGGACTTCCGGTATGTGGATCAGGAGTGTAGTAGTTCTTCTGTTCTTCAAAAGAAGCAAACGACACGACAGGAATGACCAAATTCTGCAAGAGCAGTGCAGCAAATGCGGCCCACAGAATTCGAGAACTCAGGTTGCTTCTCTGTTTCGCCATGATGGTCTGCTTCTCAAGGAGTCTGACAGAGATAAAAGAGAACGAATGAAGGGAGAGATGGAGAACTCAGTGATGGGAAGTGATACAAGTGAGTAGCAGTATATAAAGAGTGATGAGATACAGAAATTAAGATAAACAGGTGAAGATGTTTGTGGTTAGTTGTGTATGTTGCAGGTGCATTTAAAGTCACTTCAATTCATGTCACAAAATGTTGAGAAAGACCATCGCTCTAAACTTAACAAAATATTTAAAAATATTTTCCATGGCCCTAGTTATTGAATTCTGTATAAACACTGTCGGGCAGAAAAGTTCGTTTATCTTAGATTGCCTGGATTATTGCACAAGTTAATTGCGCTACATCTGCTTAATTGTAAATTATAGCGTGCACAATGCAAAAAAAAAAAAAATCATCTTCTTGGAGGGGGTAGGATCATTCTGTTTCTTGAGTACATTTTATATTTCTATATTTTGCAGGTTGGAATGTTGTAGAGACGGAATCAGGTTAACTTTTTTCCAACTATATGAGAGAGGCTAGTTGGTTAAACAGTCACTTGAAAATGGTGACACGAGGTCAGGATGTCTACATTACTATTTTCTTCTCTGTTAAACTTTGTTCAATTAATTCATTGGGTAAATGGAACAGATGAGGACAGAAGCGGACCTAGCTTATAAGTTATGGGTTCACGTAAATCTTTTGTCAATACCATGTATATGTATTTACCAAATCAACCACTTTAAATATTTATAAATATTTGACTGTAAAAGCAGTTATTATTATCTATATTAACTTGAGGTACTCATCGTAGGAACCAATAAACTTCAAATCCTAGATATGTCTTGGACGAAGAAACCCTTGAAGGGAGACCAGACTAACAAGAGGAATTGATCACCAGAGAATGTTTGGTTCGTAAGAGGTCAGTGTCAGTTCATGGCTGCTGCATCTTATTTCCTAAGGTTTTTTTATTTTCTCCCTACTGTGAAAACTGATGTAAAAGATTTCATTTCATTTGTATTCACATTAAACCAAGAAACTAGTAAGCATTTGTGCTCTTTCTAAAGACTCTATTTGGACATCTAAAAAGTTTCACATATGTTATTTGATTGGGACTATAACAATAATAAGCCTACTTTCATTGGGTAAAACATACTCCTCTACTTTTATTTGTGAGTTAAATTTGTCTCTCTTTAATCGTTATACTATCGGGCCAATGAGGTATTAATTAGGTGGGTTGGGTTGGGTTAAAAGAGGGGTCCAGGTTATTTAAGGGAAATCGTGTAATTTTAGTCGACTTGGGGAATCTGTCTAATTGAGGGATATGTTTGTTAAGTTTACTAACGGAAAGGGTAAAATTGACCCTGTAGTATAATGAGGGACAAACTTAACTAATAAACGAAAGTAGAAGGGTATTTTCTGACCCTTTCCTCTTAATTTAGTACTGTAGAAACAGCAGCAAGGTCCAGCTGAATCCAGGTAGGGGACCTTTTCTTGAATTATGCCAGTTTATTACTCTCAACTAGGCCATCCTAACTATGATTTGATTGTTAACATAAGATTATGTCCAATGATAGAGATAGATTACAAAAAGATACTTGAAAAAAACAATTACTAAATAAGATTAGGGGTGCCATAAATATGAAACTTAATGACCTATTAAACAAAATATATGAAACCTTAATGGTCCTGACAGACATGTAGGTGATGGGAGGACATTGAATTGCAGCAATAAATGAGACAGCAAAAGCATTGTCCCTCCTTTGAGGATTGGTAGGTTGTGTATGTCTGTTCTCTATGTTAAAGTCACTTTGGCTATATTTTTTGGATAATAAGGGTGACCGATCTAGTTTACGCGTAACTTAATTAGTCTTTCGAGTACTTGTTATCTCTTACTAACATAGATATTCGATAATTCTATCTACCAAGGTTTTGAGTTTTGACAAATGAGAGGAAATCACTTAACTTTTTGTTTCTGGTGGGATTTGAACTCTAATCTCTCGCAATTTTCACTCATTTCATCGACCGTTGAGTGATACCATTGGATGCACCTTTGAGTACTTATTTATGTACAGAGAAGAGGGGGTTGGGTATCTATTGTACTCATCAATGTCCTCTAGGAGTAAATGTAGAGAGAGATGAGACCCAACATTAAAATAAGAAGAACCATTTTCATTGGCATGAGCTGTCATTTTGAAAAATAACCAAATGAGGTAGGTTTTCTCATCTATGATACATATTTACACTCCTCAGCTTTTGTGGCCTTGTGGTTGCTTAACGGATCTTTTACATTTATGTCATTTGATTATCTTTTCCATTTGGACAACTTACAATTTCAAACTCTTTGGTGGTAAAAAAAAAAAAGGAGAGGCTACAATGCCTTTGAACTAAGGGTCCCTCGGAAATAGTATCGTTTGCCTACACTTTATTCCCCTCAGACTCCACTTGTGGAATTACACTGGATTTGTCGTTATTGAGTAAATGTAATGTTTGGTGTGAGATGGTGAAGTCGACAAATGCTAAGGTTCATAGGGGTGCACTATAAGTCTATAATGCTACTACTATAGGGTAAGTAGGTCAGAAGAAGAGTAAATGGGCTAAATAATCTTCGGTACCAACTAGCTAGTGTAGTAGATGGAGTTTATTCTCAAAATTAAAACAACAATAATTTTGTAAGATTTTAAGTATCAAATTACTTGTCAACTAAATTATAGTACTGATATGTGGATCATTGGTCCATTCGATATTAACTCTTCATCTTGATGTTTTAGAATATCATTAAGTAAATTATTGTCTCTGGTGCTCAGCCTTAACCACCTGGTACACTATGCATTTAGCCACATACTCAGCGACATCCCTCTTCATACTTTTCCACCAATTGTGTGCACAACTCTCATCTTTTCGAAGATACTTGGAATTTTGTATACACGATCTATCAAGGGCAGCAGATGTCTAATTTTTTGGTCAGAATATCAACAGTAATATTCTCGGATCGAAATTAGGAAAAGGTCGATTCAATATCCTTTTGGTAGATAAAGTAACAACTTTTAAGAGTTTCTTCGTGGTCTACTACTCGAGCAATTATTTATTTATTTGGTATAGAAAGGATAATAGTATATTGTAAACTAGAAATATATCATAACAAATGGACCAATAGATCATGCATATATAATTAATATATTTAGAAATATCATTACATGTGATTGCTGATAGATTAGTCATCTTCGTGATGATCAGTATTAGTAGTTAGAAATAATATTGGGAATTACATACTAATCATTTCTTGCTAATTAATTGCTGGTGGTTGTAAATTAGTATACTTTATATATATTCTGTTTCCCTGTACAAACACAGTATCTTCAGAATCAAAGAAATTTTAAAAGGATACACTAAAATTTTGTTCTTGATACACTTGACCAGTAAAAGATTTTGTTTTTTAGACCATTTAATTTTGGATTTGTCGGCATCGGGATTATCTTTCCTGTGTAGTTTGTGACCTACCCGCATAAAAGCGGGGGTTGTACTTTGTACACACCAAAAAATAATGGCTGCAGATATCCCTTTTCATAAAAAGTAATGCACTATATGCTCCTTCCGTTTTGTTTTTCTTTTATTTGATTCAGTATATTAGAAATAGATATTTTTTTTGTTCATTTAAAAAACATTCTGTTGGGTTCTAAAGGGTGATTAGGGCAAGCTTACAATTTGCAAATCATATAGTTGATAAATCAGATAACAAAAACTTATACTAAAAATCAAAATATTATTATATCAAAACTAATATAAAGAAAAATAGTGAAACTTTAGAGAGAATAAATCTCCCCATAAACAAGACTCTTAAACGACTACATTGTGGATGTTATTGTTTTTTTTGTGTTAGAAGAAACAAACCTATATTTATAGAGTCCTAAAACCTTTTCTTACTAGAAAAAGAGTCCTAAAATCTTTCCTACTAGAAAAGGAGTCCTAAAAGGAGAGAATAAACAAAATATAAAATAATATTATATTTTCCTAAAAGTAAAAATATTTATGGTAATGTTTTGTTTTTTCTTTAAGGAAAAATAAATCTTAAATTATGATAAGAAAATCAGGGCAAAACCCTAACACATTCAACAGTTAATTAGTTACTTTTAAAAAAAAATATATCCTTATGAGTAACCATTTGACAAACTTATTGTTGTACTAGTAGTTAAATTAAAAGGTTTCAATGGATAGTTAATAAGGATAATATATCAATAAAATAAACACATAAATAATATTTGTGTATCGAGATTACGAAATATAAACTAGACAAATAAAAGAAGACGAGAGTAATAAGTTTAATCACCTAGTGCAATAGCTTACAAATCACTTAAGATACATAGACGAATGTATTAGGTAAACCCGGTACGACGAATTCAATTGAAAAAGAGAGAATTCCTTATCCAATATTTACATATCTTGATCTCATCTTTAAAGAAAATATGTTAGAGGTTTAACATATCTATTTAGGTTCTTACAACATATTTTGGTTTTTTAAATTGTGGTTACAGCCTATTCTGTACTAAACAGAATTAGCAGAATAATTTAAAAACCACGCCATGTAGGTGAGTAAGATTCAAGTTTAAAATGACCGCCCAAAACGAATCTGTTGGCCAAATAATTAATACCGCCTACTTTAAGAACGTGGTGGAATAGATGAGATTCCTCCTAATCATTCGAGTATAAATTTTGAGAATTAAATTTAGGCTACATTTTCGATAAGCTATAGATATGTTATGTTCCGTTTAATAATCTTTTATCAATATTTTCTTTGATCTACTTGTATTTCTCGCCTTCTTACACCTCCTCATTAGAGCACCTACATTTCATCTTCACATGTCTGAACTATTTGAATCTCGTCTCCTTCAACTTGTCCATGACAACCACTTTTACTTTATCCCAAATATCACTTATGCATTCAAAAATAAAAAGGGTGTTATCTTTATTATAATTGTTAATCATAGTGCGAACCTGATCCGCAAATCAATTCACTATTTACCTTTCCTATAAGGTGCGGTGTGACATATATATTTCCAACTTGCATCGTATAGGTTTCATTCGGGGGAAAATGTTTTTTGTTAAGGATTTCTTTATGCAGATGTTTGATATTCATATTGGAGGCAATTAATTCACTAAGGATTTTTTTTCATACTAAGGACTCGGATGCGAAATTTCATTTACTGCACCATATTTTTTGGTGATTATTTTTATTTTTTCAACATGATGAAAGTGGAGAAGATGCTTCTGCAAGTTTCACGTCAACTAGAAGCTATAAATTAAACCATATTAATTAAAATATTAGACACACCAGATATCTAGGGATACTAAGGTTATTAAATATTTCAAAAACCAATTAACAAATATTAATAGAATCGTGGTGGCCGGTAAGTTTTTCTTTTCTTTTTCTTTCCATATAAATCTTTCAGATATATTATGATGAATTGTTGATGATTCAAAGGTTTTCAATTTCTAGGGTGAAGAACTTGGCTTTTGGACGGCCAACCTCACATGCGTTACCTACGATAATTAAATCTGAAGAAAAAGGATGATCGTGAATGATTATATATAGATCTAACGTCTATATACTAATAATAGTGTAATTTTGACACTATATATTATATCACTTTAAGAATAACTATCAAAAAGTCGTTCGTGATGTAGTAATTTGAAAAAAATAAGAAAAACAACATATTATGATAAGTTAATATATATTGTCACTGTATATAAACTAAATGACGGAATGTTGTGAATGGGGTGATTAATTAGCTAGGTTTTGCATAATTGGTTGACTTTTCAACTCGACCAAATACCTTTTGACTTTTTAAAGTGTTTTATTTTATTCTAAAACAAGTAATCTTTCCCATGCAAATGAGTGCTATAAATTTAGCATATAGTTCTTAAAAGCTAATTATTAGCAAACCCAAAATTAGCTTTGTTTTAGTTTCCCTTTCATTATTAATGGCTATAGATATGAACTTTCCTCTTTCTAATTTCACCTTATTATCATCATCAATCTTTTTCATAATTTTCTTTTCCCTTTTATTGAAACAATATTACAAAAATGTCCACAAAAATCATATTACCAAAAAAAAACTTCCACCAGGAAAAATGGGGCTACCATGGCTAGGTGAAACCATAGAATTTTACAAATCTCAAAAAAAGAACAAATTATTCGAAGAATTCATCGAACCGCGTATCGAAAAATATGGAAAAACATTCAAAACAAGACTAATGGGTGAACCAACAGTAGTTGTATGTGGAGCAAAAGCCAATATGTTCTTCATGTCTAATGAATTCAAATTGGTAATAAGTTCTTGGCCTACTTCATCAGTTGAACTTATGGGAAAAAATTCAATTATGGAGAAAAAAGGCGATATACATCGATTCCTACGTGGCATAATTTCATCTAGTCTTACATCTACTAGTCTAGATACAATGGTGCCCAAAATTTGCAACACAATTCAATCACATTTGTACATAAGTTGTACTAGTCATGGTCAACTAGACCGGACGATTAAACTTTATCATCTTACTAAATCTTTGACGTTTAAAATAGTATTCGAGTGTTTTTTAGGGATCGTGGTGAAACCAGGATTACTTGAAACATTTGAAGGAGTCTTGGAAGGGGCTTTTTCGCCTCCTTTTAAGTTTCCAGGGTCAAAATTTTCGAGGGCTATAAGTGCAAGGATGAAAGTACAAAAAATTCTTGTTGAGGTTATTAGGGAGAAGAGAAAGGAGATTGAATTTGGGCGGGTTCAAAATGAAGAAGGGAAATTAGACGAGTCATTGCTTTCGCGATTAGTGAAAGCAATGATTGGTGGTGAAGTTAGTGAAGATGAAGTTGTTGATAATGTAGTTTTGTTAGTGTTTGCTGCACATGATACAACTTCTTTCGCTATTGCTATGACATTTAGGATGTTAGCTCAACATCCGACTTGCTATTCTCTCCTCCTTCAAGGTACGTGTACAGAAACTAGTTATTATTTCCATAATTATATCGAAATTTTCTAATGTGAAAAAATTGGACTTGTGACAGAACATGCTAATATAATGAGCAACAAAGGACCAGATGAAGGACTATCTTTGGAAGACACAAAAAAAATGAAATATACATGGCAAGTTGCTAGGGAAAGTATGAGGCTTTTTCCTCCTATATTTGGTTCATTTAGAAAAGCAATTGCTGACATTGAATTTGATGGATTCACTATTCCAAAAGGTTGGAAGGTAAGAATATTCTATAAAGTTACTATTGTTACAACTCACGATCACCAGAACAACAATTACTATGTCTCAATCCCAAACAAGACGGGATAGATCACTCAGTACGAAAAAGGATGTTAATTTTTGTTGTTTTATGCAGGTATTGTGGACAACATATGGTACACATAATAGTCCAGAGTATTTTAAAGAGCCTCAAAATTTTGATCCAAGTAGATTTGAAGAGCCTGTTCAACCATATGCATTTATACCATTTGGAGGAGGGCCAAGATTGTGTGCTGGGTACCAATTGGCAAAGTTAAATATTCTTATATTTGTTCATTATGTTGTGACAAAATATAACTGGTCTTTGGTAGATCATGATGAACCAATTGTCATGGATCCCCTTCCTTTCCCTTCTAAAGGGATGCCCATTAAAATTTCTCCCAAGATTTAATGAAATATATAACTTTAGTAACTTTGTTATCACTTTAGTCTTGGCCCTCTCGGCTGTTAAGCGGTACTTATCAGTGAAAACTTACCTGCATCGAGTGTTTACACCAGTTGGCAAGTGCACATAAGATTTCACCATTAGTTTTCTATCCATCAAGTTGGAGTTGTTTATATATCAAAGTTGGAACAATTTTGACAAACTGAGGACATTCCCTATTAACTAAGGGAATGTCATTATCATTAGCTCAGTCATAGAACACAATTCAATATGGCTAATGGCTTGCAACAATTGGAAATAAAGTAACAGTTACGTTTAAATCAACCAAAATATTACTATTAGAATGAACTCGTTGACAAACAATGTTTGTGGCATCATGTCTCCGATAAGTTGTTCAGACTGGCATAATACATAGATAGACACTTTAACTTAGCTTCAACTAGCAACCAAACATTACAACTTTGAGTATGCACATCTAGACATTTCAACTCGCCTTCATTGTGTCAGTTGAACACTCCAAAATTGGAGTGTTTATGTTATCAGCTGAGGTGTCTAGATGTGCACTCTCAAAGTTGGAGTCCTTACTTGCCAACTGTGACCAAGTTTGAGTGTCTATTTATGTATTATGCCTTTCAGATTCAAGCGCAAACATCCTCAGTTCAAGAGGGAAAGTTCTTCTATAATTCAGTCAAACAAATGACGAAATGATAGATATAGCATTGTTATTAGATTCCAGACACAAGAAGCAAACCCATGGAAATATTCCTGTATAATTATTTGTGTCTGTAACAAAAATTGTTGTTCATGGTGGGGCTGTTGGGGTGGGGAGGAGATGACTTTTTCTCACTTCTTCATCTAAAGAAAAAAAAAACTAAAGTGGATCGTCTTTTACACACTGCTGGCAATCAGGAAGAAGTGTGTGAGTGGTTGGCTTCATCCCCTGGCTAGACCATCTGTTCACAAGAACCACCTCAAGTACCCTGACCTGCAGATATTTTGTTCTTACAATCAAAACACTCCAATGAAACTAGGTATATTGCAAGATAAATTGGAAGGAGGGAGGCATTTCATCCAAAACAAGTTACTTAAATATCCAAAGGCGACATCCAAATATTTCTTATCATAAACTTCACAGATATTTACTATTTGGCTGTATACATAGAGACAAACACCATAAACTTGTCCGAATTTTCATTTAGCTACCTAAACTAAGCTCATGACGTATTATACAACTAATCTATGTTTAAAATGTATATATTAGACATGCAACCAAAACAGTAAAGGATATGAGATGTGGGTCATGCAGCTGACTTCGCAAAGAAGCCGATGAAAGAAAGACATGTTGCACTCAACAATCCAAACAAATAGCTCTAGAGACGGAGAAAAAAGGTCTATTATTTTCAACTTCCTGCCATTCCTTCTTCTCCCCCAGAAAAACAACTCTTTCCACCATTGAAACCAAACTGAAATTCGAAAGCTAATAAAAAACACTCAAACATTCATCTTCCTCCCCTCTTTGCTCTCGATCTTTTCTCCATTATCGCTGTAGAAGGCCAACCTTCAACGAAAAGAGGAACTTCCTGGAAAGACCTAATGGTTACCAATGAATTCTTTCTTATCAACCATCACTCACATGTTGATAGGTTGTTAAAGAGTTTAGAGAGAGGGATCGATGAGGTGTTGTGTCTGTCACTACAGTTCTCATGGTCATTGCTACATAGCTTGGATTGTCTTTCACTTTGCACTTTCTTTCATTTTTTTGCTGCATTTTGGTGCACTAACTTGAGATTTAAGCTAATCTAATTTTGAAGTCAATTGAGGTGTTTTTTCTGTTGTAATACTCTGCCATGTATTTTTTTTAAAAAAATCTGGTTCGTGGTAGCTGATTTGACTTCGTCATTTCAGGGTGTTGCAATGGAAACAATGGACAATATTCATCTAAAGAAGTAGATGACTTGCATGAGTGTTTTTGGTTTTTGTCATGGAAAAGGGGGTTGTTGTGGTCGTTCATTGGTGGAGTTTTAGGGGAAAATGTAAAGAGATGGGTCTTGTTTCATTGAGAGAGAAGAGAGATGAGAAACCATTAAATGAGGAAGAGAAGTTACATGCAAACTCATTTTTAACATATTCTGATATTCACACACTCAATACATGAGATACCCATGCTATATGCCACCTCAGCAGCATGTGTCTAATAGGCACAATTTAAGTATCAATACTACTTTTTACTTGGCCGTCTAGAGATAGTTTGTCCATAGTTAGGATACAGAGTTGGAAGAGAATGCCAGTATATCAATTTATCTTCATCAAAGGTCAACATCTCTATGAATATAGGTCAGGTGTTAATAGGTCATAGGCTTAGTTTAGATGGCTAAATGAAAAATTCGGACAAGCTCAAGTGTGTGTCTTTGTATTCAGCCAAACTTTTTTACTGTCAGTCATTACCCTACATACTCAACATCGCCTAACAAAACTCATGGTATAAAAAGAAAGTGTCAAGATGCCATTTAGCCATTTACTTCTTTCAGCATCCATAAAAGATCAATCATGATGAAAGACAACTTGTCAATTGAAGAAGTTATTACTTATCTCTGCACTAAAAATTTGAGTAGAGTAACCCATCAAAAAAAAAAAAAACCTCAGAACGAATTGTTACATGCAGCAGTAACCCCTGTGATTTTGGAAGTCAAAATGACAAAATCATGCAGGTGAAGGACCTAATTCTCATGAGCAGCTGTCGGAATATAGTGGATGAGGCATCCTATATCCCAACTCCCATTGGCAGCTGTATATGACAGCAAGATGCCCAAAGCAGTTCAAGCATCAGAGAGGTTGTCTTTACTTGATAATAGTACATGTTTATTGAGATGAAAATAACAAAAATATCGGTTAGTTTTTCAAGTAGGGGAGAATAAGATGTCGACTCTACAGTCACCACCAAAGATTTATCTCGATGGGCAATGCCAGCAAAATAACAGCTGCTGGCAAACAATTTAGCTGAGAGCAGCCAGATAGTCTGATGACTGACAGGGAAAGAGGAGCCCATGTCAAGAAGCCTGATATCAGCAGATCAGTGTTCAGCTTATACACAAACCCCCACTACAACTATTATCACAACAATAACACGGAAGTTTCACTTCAAATATGGATTTATGCAGTTAAAAGATAAAAAGATCTGCGCAAACATTCAGGTTGGATATAAAAGTTAAAATTGATAGGTCAAGAGGTTAACACTACTGGAAATTTAGTTCAACATAGGTGGATTAGTCGAGGCATGTGCAAGCTAACCTAGATACCACCATTACTAGAAATTTGATTAGCATAGCCTACGTAAGTCCTGATTCAATTAATATGTACCAATCGTCAAAGAAATCAGAAAATCTAACCTGTTGTACAATTAATGGCTCCTCTGCACAACTTAATGGCTCTGTCAAAATAGTAAGAAAACCATTTCTGTTACCATAAACTATGTCTGTAAACGGCCTATCACCCACCTGTGAAGGACACAACAAGGACGTCAACTTAGATAGGAAGGAGAACTTGCAAAAAAATTGAAAGAACCAAAATGTACCATAATAAGTCTTGACGATTCACAACCAAATTGCTTTTCAATTTCTTCAGCTGTTCCAGCTGGCTTCTTCACCCCTAAAATATACAGATAAAGAAAGTAGCAATTACAAATAGCATTAACTCATACATAAAAAAGGACAGCCGGCACATTAAGTTCCTACTATGCGCAGGATTCAGGGAAGAGCCGGACCACAATGGTCTATTGTACACAGTCTTACCCTGCATTTCTGCAAGAGACTGTTTCCACAGCTCGAACTCATGACCTCTTGGTCTCAAGACAACAACTTTACTGCAAGTAATGCAAGTAATATTCATATAAATTTCTCAATTGTTTGATTTAGCATTGTTTATTCTTGTTACACACCACATAATAGATTACCGCGGATTTGAAATAGCAAATTCAACTTACCATGCTTAATAACTTTAATTCCAGTTGCACGTTCGAGAATTCTGGCTTTTCTACCATCAGGGTCATATTCATCTAATCCTACAAATTCACAAATCAAAAAATACTGAGACAAATATTCTTCAAACCTAAAAGGAAATCAAACCAATCATAAAAACCCGAATTACCTGCTGAGTTACTATACACTGCAATATTGTTACCAAACAGAGATTTGCACTGATCAATAGAAGAAGCTAAAGGAGACCACAAGCTCAAAGAATAAGGAACAGTAATGGTATTATCCTTATCAAACACCACACCTTCAAACCCTCTTTTCTTTAGCTCAGCCCAATCAATATACCTTATATCCGGCACACTAACATGTGGGATCGCCAAATGCTTGTCTTTAGAGAAAACCCCTAATGAAGAAACAATCCCCTCAACATTAATCCTCTGACCCAATGCAGCTTTCAAGTCTGTCCACCACATGTTTGTTCTAATGCCTGAATGATCTGGAAGCTCAAATTCCGGCTCTTCCTCCTCCCCCTCGTTATACTGGGTTCTCTCTTCTTGTTCTTGAATAGAAGAATAAAATTCTTCCCAATTTATTACGGGGTTCTTCTGTCGATCTGGGTCGATACTGTAGCTGTTGTTTTGGGGTTTTTCTTGGTCTTTGCTGCAACTATGTGTAGAACTGAGAGTGAAACAACAACACTTTGATGTTCTGAGAGAAAGTTTCAAACTTTTCTTGTTCTTGTTGATGTTGTTGAGATTAATGGAGTGAAAATGGCTAAGAATTGGGTAAGTATGGAGTGGAGTAATTGAGGTAGACTGCATAATCAGAGCTTAAATTTGGTATGGCTATGGGTTTATATATAATAATAATTGTATTCATCGATTACAGCAAAGTGTAAGTTCATGTTTACTGCTGGAAATCTCCATTCTCTTTATGGTTTAGAAGATTAACCATACAAGAAATAGGACAAAATCAATGATGTTTCACCAAATCATGTTTTTGGGCTATTTGAGGATGGGATGGCCGGCCCACCTCATAGTCCATAGATCCAACTCATTTCGGTATTTAGGGTCGGTTGATGAACTCATATTGAAAGGCGAAATAATGTCACTCCATTATGAAAAGTTTTATTTTGTAAGCTACACAACAAATATTAATTGTATAAGGGTCTTTTTTGTAGGTAAACTAACAGAATTCCACTAATTTATGACTTATTTACTTAGATACACTTTAGTTTGTAATATTACAAATCTTACTAGATTTTAGTGCCTTCAAATACGTGAAATACATGGGTCAAATTAGATATAATTTGCTCTAGATACATTGTATATGAGTGGATTCGCATGTATCTTGATACATAACAAATCTCGTTCGCCTCCCTCCCATCTTGCTTGCAAACTCTCCTATGTATCTAATATATCAGATACATGTGAATCACATCAAATACGTACATATATATGTATCTAGTGTGATTCGCATGTACCTGGGATACACGACTATCTCGCTCACCTCACTCCATCTCACTCATCTCTCTCCTAGTTTAATGTATCTTGTAGCAAGAATACGTGTATCTAGGTGTATCTTCTTCAATATATGATATGAAACTATTAATTAATTGTAACATACATAATGTTCTAAAAATATAGGTAATAATTGTATAATTGAAGTATATCTAATTATGTAGTTTCTCCTTTTTCTTTTTTTAATTTTGCAAAATAGTGGACCCAAAAGTATAAAGATGTACTCGTGAAAATTTATGTATTTATTATATATATATAGGAGAGCTAGCTAGCCCATACAATAATAGGACATGTTTGATTTAATTTTGTTCAAAAACTTTGAGTTAGATTGGTCTATTTTTTGTCTGAGCTTCGTTTTTCGTTTTTTGCTAGGTTTATAAGACCATCATGGAGTAATCCATAAAATTTTATTAGTTTAGTTTGTTCCGTTAATCAAGATTGGCTTATTATCTTTGCAACTTCAAAATTATTTTCTTGTGAGACGACTCACTTTCTTCTTCTATTATTCGAGGTTTGCCTTTAATATTAGCTAAGTTTGTAACTTACGATTTACAAATCATTACAAGTCTTTAATGTATTCTCCTTTGGTATCTGTTTTATCATATCACTAAGTGGAAATTGAAACTGAATTAAAAAGAATTTCAGGCTATATTGGATTACATGAGTTATAGATAAGACTAATTAATGATACTGACAAAAATAATTTGGATCAGACTTTACACATACCTTGTGAAGGTACAAAGGTTGTTTCCGATAGAGTATAAACCCTCAGTCAAGTAAAGAATACCAAAATCAACAGGAAAGAAAATACCAGTGAAGAAACCATACAAAAAAAAATGAAGAAAAGAAAATTGCAACCACAAATATTAGGATAAGCAAAGCAAAGAAAACAACACATAATAATAAAATTGAAGATTATGATAATATTAAAATCGAAGAATATGATAGTAGGAGAGTTACTAATAATAATACTAACAAGGAGGGAGCAACTTTTGCTAGGCATGACATGTTGTTGACCCCAGTGATGTGGCAGTTAGTTAGTAACAATCAGAGAAGTTAGTTAGCTTCCTAATTACGGTTAGACAGTTAGAAGCAGGATTAATGTAAATAAGAATCAAGTTGATTAGCTGTATATAAGTAGCATCGCTATACAATTGTAGTTCAGTTTTCCAGAAGAGAGCAATAGAAGATATTTTCAATCCCAATTATTTCCTTTCTTCCTCTTCTGCAGAGCTCAAACCTTCAGCTCTAAATCCATGGAATCTCCATGGTAGCTGAATTTCACATGGTATCAAAGCACACGATTTGATGTGGGACAGCTCCGCGATTCTTCCGTCTTAATTTTTTTCTATCTCTCTTCTCTCTCGTCTCAGATTTGACGACTTCAAGTTTTTTTTTGGTTCGTAGCTATGGTGGATACTCTACCTACTCCTGAAGCAACCATTGATCACAATGATCCTCTGTTTTTGCAATCTACTGATACTCCAGGTGTAACCCTAATTTCTCTCCAGCTGACAGGCAGTGAGAATTATGCCTTATGGAGCAGGTACATGAAGATTGCCCTGCTCGGGAAGAATAAACTGGGTTTCGTTGATGGGAGCTGCACCAGATCTGCCTATACTGGTGTCCTTCTCAAGCGTTGGGAACGATGTAACGCAATCGTGTTATCATGGATCATGAACGTAGTATCAAAGGAGCTAATGACAGGGATTGCATATGCTTCGGATTCGCAAAAGGTTTGGGAAAATTTAAAGGAGAAGTTCGATAAGGAGAATAGTGTAAGAATTTTTCATTTGCACAAGGAAATAACATCTCTCTCACAAGGTACTTCTACAGTTTCAGTGTATTTTACTAAGCTCAGTGATCTCTGGGATGAATATGATGCCTTGATTCCTCCGCCGACATGTAATTGTGAAGGATCTAGAGCATTTGCAAATCATCTTCACAAACACAGAATCTTCCAATTCCTTACTGGTTTGAATGACTCTTATTCTAGGGCTAAGAGTCAGATACTAATGATGCAACCGTTACCTGGATTGAATCAGATTTATTCTCTTGTGGTGCAAGAAGAAAGCCAAAGGGCATTGTCCAGTGCTATGCCGGATTTGGAGATACATGACTCCAATGCTCTAATGGCTAATAGACCAGGACCTTCATACAGACCAAGGAAGTTTGATAACCAATATCCTCAAAAATCTGACCAATACTGTGATTATTGTCATAGGTCGGGACACACTAGGGGCAAATGTTACAAGTTGATTGGATATCCTAATGAGAGGCTCCAGAAGAAAGTAAGACCTGAAGCCAAGAATTCTCCCAGGCCAGCAGCAAATGTGGCAACAGATGGATCTCCTAGTCACATGCAACCCTCAACTGATCATCTTGCCCCAGTGTTTTCCCCTGCACAGTACAACCAGATCCAACAGATGATTCACCAGGAACAAGATGCTGATGCTATAGCAAATGTTGCTCACACATCAGGAACTAGCACAGGTATTGCTATGTCCTTCCTATCTAGGTTGAAACAAGAGCAGTGGGTTGTAGATTCTGGAGCATCTAATCATATGGCCTCTAAACTAGACTTATTAAGTAGTCAAAATTTATTGTCTAAGCCTGGTTCCGTACACTTACCAAATGGAGACACCACTGATATCACCCACACAGGTTGTGTATCTCTGTTGAAAGGTCATCAGATTAGCAATGTATTATATGTCCCAAATTTCAGATTTAACTTGCTGTCTGTTTCAAAACTTACCAAGGAACTTCACTGCATGGTTGCCTTCTATCCTGACCTATGTGTGTTTCAGGATATCTCCACTGGCAAGGTGTTGGGGATTGGTAAAGAATCAAATGGTCTGTATCTGTTTGGTGCTGGCAACTCTATCTCACATTCTATCGTTCCTATTCACAATAAAGACAATATACATGTGTCTCTCTCTGCTGCTCAAGGTTCATTTTCAATCAATGTTTGGCACAACAGACTTGGTCACATTCCTTTTGATGCAATGAAGAAGATTACTAAATTTCAGAATTGTACTATAGATAGTACCATGGTTTGTCATGTTTGCCCATTAGCTAGACAGACTAAGCTTCCATTTCCTGTCAGTCATAACAAGTGCAGTGCTGTGTTTGATCTTTTACATGTAGATGTTTGGGGACCCTATAGAGTACCTACTATTGATGGCAAAAGATTCTTTGTCACTATTGTAGATGACTATTCTAGACTCACGTGGCTTTTTTTGATCAATACAAAGGATGAAACTTGTTGCATTCTGAAATCGTTCTTCTCTCTTGTTCATACTCAGTATAATGCTTCTGTCAAAATGCTTAGATCTGATAATGGCTCTGAGTTTATAAACTCAGATGTAAGAGACCTTCTTACTAATCAAGGTGTCATACATCAAACCACTTGTATTTACACTCCCCAACAAAATGGCATAGTAGAGCGGCGACATAGATATATCTTGGAGGTGGCAAGGGCACTGAGATTTCAGGCTGCTGTTCCAATTAAATTTTGGGGCAATTGTGTCCTCACTGCAGTTCATATCATTAATCGACTACCCTCCACTGTTTTATCAGGAAAGTCTCCTTATGAAATTTTCTTCAAACAACCTCCCTCCTTGGACCACCTCAGAGTTTTTGGTTGCTTGGCTTATGCTGTGAATGTCAAAAGACAGGATAAATTTGCTGCTAGGGCTCTACCCTGTGTTTTCATGGGTTATTCTCCTACCAAGAAGGGTTATAAGCTATATGACTTGCAGACTCGACAGTTTCTTTTTAGCAGGGATGTCCATTTCCAAGAATCTGTTTTTCCCTTCAAGCAAATGAAGCCTATTTTTGATCCTATATTTCCAGTCCTGGAGCATGTTGATGATTCCGTCATGCAAGAGCCTATTGATGCTATTTCTAATCCTGTTCAACCTCCTGACTTACCTGCATTGCCTATTGTTTCTCACACTCCCACTGCGACTCCTACATTGGTCCCACGGCATTCTCAGAGGCATAAAGTCCCTCCTGCATGGCTCAAGAATTATGTCGTCAACTCTTGTACATATCCCATGCATCACTACTTATCATATGATTTTTTGGCCCCTGCATATGTTGCTTGTCTGGCTGCTCAAACATCTGATTTGGAACCTAGTACTTATCATGAAGCTGCTAAGGACCCTCGATGGGTTACAGCTATGCAACAAGAAGTTCAGGCCTTGGAGGACAATGGGACATGGGTCATGGTTGACCTACCTCCTGGACAACATGTTATTGGCTGCAAATGGGTCTTCAAAATCAAATATAAAGCTTCTGGGGAGGTGGAACGGTTTAAGGCCAGGCTGGTGGCAAAGGGTTTTAGCCAAAAAGAGGGTCTTGATTATACGGAAACCTTCTCCCCTGTGGCTAAAATGGTGACAGTCCGGTCTGTCCTAGCAGTTGCTGCTCAACACTCCTGGCATATATACCAAATGGATGTTTTCAATGCTTTTTTGCAGGGTGATCTTCTTGAAGACGTGTATATGCACTTACCTCCTGGTTTTGGTTCTCAGCATGACCATGGTAAAGTATGCAAGCTCCAAAAGTCGTTGTATGGTCTAAAGCAGGCCTCCAGACAGTGGAATCTCAAGCTCACTCATGCTCTTCAGGCTTTAGGTTTTGTCCAGAGCCACTTTGATTATTCCCTCTTCACTCTTGGATCTGGTTCCGACTTAGTTGTGGTCCTTGTTTACGTTGATGACCTTCTGGTCACAGGTCCTAATCCTGCTGCTCTTCACACTACTAGATCCAACCTTCAGCAAACATTCAAGATGAAGGACTTGGGTGAGTTAAGATTTTTCTTAGGCATTGAATTTGCCCGAAATGCTTCTGGTATTCTCATGAACCAGCGGAAGTATGCCCTTGAGCTCCTTGCAGCCTCAGGGCAAGGGGGAGTGAAACCAGTGTCTACACCAATGGATTTCAACCAAAGGCTCACCTCTCATGAGTTTGATGAAGTCACTGGTTCTGGTTCAACAGACCCATTATTGGAAGATGTAGAATCCTATCAAAGGTTGGTTGGGAGATTGTTGTATCTCACCATGACCAGACCTGACATTGCTTATACTGTTCAGGTCTTGAGTCAATTCATGCATAAGCCTAAACAGTCTCACATGACTGCAGCACTTAGGGTGATCAAATACATCAAGAATGCTCCAGGATTGGGATTATTCATGTCCTCAGAAAAGTCACAACAATTAGTTGCCTACTGTGATTCTGATTGGGCTGCGTGCCCTCAGACCAGAAAATCAGTGACAGGATATATGGTGAAGTATGGTCAATCCTTGATCTCATGGAAGTCAAAAAAACAAGGAACCATTTCGAGAAGTTCGGCAGAGGCAGAGTTTAGAAGCATGGCATCCACTATTGCAGAACTATCTTGGTTAACAGGACTGTTTAAGGAACTGGGAGTTTTAGTGGTTCAACCTGTAGACCTGTATTGTGATAGCAAGGCTGCTATACAAATAGCAGCAAATCCAATCTTCCATGAGCGCACCAAGCATATTGACATTGATTGTCATTTTGTGAGAGAGAAGTTGCAAGAAGGTCTGATCAGAACACACCACATTAATACGAAGGAGCAACCAGCTGATGTATTCACTAAAGGACTGGGGAAGGCACAACATCACCATTTACTATCCAAGCTAGGAGTTAAGAATGTATTCTTACCATCTAGCTTGAGGGGGAGTGTTGACCCCAGTGATGTGGCAGTTAGTTAGTAACAATCAGAGAAGTTAGTTAGCTTCCTAATTACGGTTAGACAGTTAGAAGCAGGATTAATGTAATTAAGAATCAAGTTGATTAGCTGTATATAAGTAGCATCGTTGTACAATTATAGTTCAGTTTTCCAAAAGAGAGCAATAGAAGATATTTTCAATCCCAATTATTTCCTTTCTTCCTCTTCTGCAGAGCTCAAACCTTCAGCTCTAAATCCATGGAATCTCCATGGTAGCGGAATTTCACAATATCCCAACAGCGGAAGGGTGGTTTGGATCTTGAACATTAATGTCGAAAGATGTATCATCCAATAAAGTCATTATCTCACCATCATTCAAGCTTAACAACTGAGAAAATGAAGGACTCTGTGGAATGCCAAATGAGCCATTAAGATTGTTATCCATTGGTGATTATTCACTCATTGAAAGGATATTTATCGAATGATCTATTTGTGGTGCCAATGGAGGAAACAATAAATTAAACCTTAGAGGTGTAATCATCAATGAAGGCATCGAATAAGTCATTGTTGTTAGAGGGATCGGATAGGCCATTATTTCAGGAGTCCTTTTAAGATCCATTTGATGAGGTATTAGAGGATACCTTTGTGAAACCATAGGAGAAAACATTTATGAAGATGATGAAGAAGGAACCTGCAAAAGATTCTCAAATGGAACCATTTGAAGATGAGTCCTCAAAGGAAACACCACGGGAAACTTTAATTGAGGCACTTGAGCAGGAGCGTTTGAAGGAATCATCAATGGAGTCGCTGAAGGTACCATCGGTATTGATGTTACATCCGTGACCAACAGATGAGTCATAATTGACCTCTCAAAGTTGGTCCCACCAAGAATCGTAGATAGAGCCACAAGAGCTACCATGGATACTAGAGCACCAACAGAGGCCAATAGAGAAGCCCTTGGCCTGTCGAAGTTTGTCCCACCAAGAACTAATGGTCTAGCAGTAGATTGAGGGTCATTCGATGTGGAGCCCTCTTTCTGAGCCTTTGCTTTGATCATGTCATGTAACTAAGATCATTGAGATCGTGCAAGTGCATATTAGTGGGAATATGTTCTCCATTCAATAATTTATACATTTGATTTGTTAACTCCATGATCTTATTTTCCTCCCTTACCTTCCGAAGTTTATCCTCTATTTTCGAGATCCTTTGATTGGTATTCCTTTCTTGTGTTTCCATGTTTTTTTTATTGAACCAACTCTGGAAGTTTCTTAAAGTTTGTAAAGGTATTGGTAATAGTTTCATAGTTTGGAAACACCTTTGGTTCTTCGTGGTAAGGACTATAGACGACAATAGTCAATTCAACACCACAAAGGGTGTTGAGTTTATGAGCCTTGTTCAAGAATCCTTTTTGTCTTTTCTGGTATGAGGCTTTCCTCGCAATGATATTTTCAATAAAATCGGACTTCACCTTCTTTCTAGTCATGACTAAAGATGGGGAAGAGGAGGAGAAATGTGTTCTAGAATATAGGGGATCAAATGAATTTTGTCTTTGTTGTGTGTTACTTTGCCTAGGATTGATTCCTATGTGTAGGACGAAAAGATATTGAAACAAGTGAAAACTTCAAATATTGGCCACAATTTTTGAAATATTAATTTATAAAAATATTTCAATAATATAATAAAAATTAATTTAATGATTAATAAAACTTAAATATTTATTGAATATTATATAAAGATATGTGTATGATTATACCCGTTGCAGTGCTATAAAAGTACATTATAATTTTCTCCAATTTTAAAAGAAATCATATTTAGTAGAAATTTTATATTGCTTCCAATAATATTAAAAGACAAATCATGCTCAAATTTTAATTTTGTTTCATTAAAAAAAATTCTAAATTAGTTTCGAGCAAAAGCCATACACCAAATAATTGCACAAGATACTTACCAAACTAATGTGTTTACACATATTGAGGAAATAAGAGAATTTTGTTTCATTTTAAGAATAATATTTAATTTTATTAAAATCAAATCATGCTCAAATTTTGTTTTTATTACATTAAGAAAATTCCTAAATTAGTTTCGAGCATAAACAATAAATAAAATAGTTGCACAAGACACTTATCAAACTAATGTGTTTGTTTACACACATTGAGGAAAGAAAAGAGAATTTTGTTTCATTTTAAGAATACTATTCAATTATATTTAAAATCAAATTATGCTCAACTTTAGTTTTTGTTACATTAAAAGAATTTCTAAATTAGTTTCGAGCAAAAGCAATGCATAAAATAATTGCACAAGACATTTACAAAACTAATGTACTTACACATATTGAGGAAAGAAAAGAAAATTTTGTTTCATTTTAAGAATACTATTCAGTTATAATAAAATCAAATCATGCTCAATTTTTGTTTTTGTTATATTAAAAAAAAATCTAAATTAACAGTTAAAAGGTCAAAATTTAAACTTAATTAGTAAATTCTTCTTTGTACAAAATCATTTTTTTTAGTTTCAATCAATAAAGTTTCCCTATCAAGAAATAAAAAAGTCTTGACTTTTGGGCTTAGGATAATCTCTACATTCACGTAAGTTTCATGTTCCTTGTCATGTCTTTCCCTGATCAACGCAATAAAAAAGTCTACTTGTGTAAGTAAAAATGAAAGAACAAACAACAATCACATATAGAGTGTAATTATCACATACTATGTTTTTTGTGAGTTAAATTTAATGGATTCAAAGGTTACAATTTAAACCTAGTTGAATCTTTGTTCTTTCCATATTCATGCTACAATTATTAGAAAAAATATGTCATATTATAACATTGCAAATGGAGATTTAATGGCTAAAAGGACACAATTTAATTTAAACCTACTCGAATCTTTCGTCATTTTTTATTAACCCTATAAGTAAATAAGTCATACTAAATATATTCTATGCGAGTTAAAAAATCTAACAGACAAAAGATCACAACTTAAATTTAGTTGAACTTCAATCATCTTCTATCTAAAACCTATATGTAAATTATGTCATATATATGTTGTTCATCCTGTATTCCTAAGTTACTTAGAACAAAAACATTGAAGAACTTGATAAGAAACAACAAATTTTAAAGACCATTTCAAAAATAGAAAATTAAAACCAGTAGAGAAAATAAACTCTGAAAAAACAATATACAAAATATTTTTCTTAAAGAATTGAGCACACTGAATGCACAGTGTTCCCTTAAGGAAATTATTCCCCTCAAGTACCCGAGGTTAATAAAATATATCCTCCCAAGATAGAACGATCTTACTCACTGGTATATCGGTACCTAAAACCACGGTGTCAGCGAACCACTCAACGGCAGTAAAGTACACTTAGAATACTAGATTTAGTAGTAGAAGAAGAAGTTCAGAAAATTGGTTCACTTAAAATAAGAGGAAATCCCTCAATTTATAGAAAACAAAGGGTAGTGTGAAATGGTTCTTATTATGTCTTACCAGAAAGGTCACAACCCTTTGAAAAAGTCACAACCTTTCATAAAAGTCACAAAATTTCATAAAAGTCACAACTTTTCATAAAAGTCGCTACTCTTTATAAAAGTCGCAACTTTTCATAAAAGTCACAACTCTGCATAAAAGTCACAATTCTTCATTTTCCATTCACACCTTTTATAACCCGACAATCCCCCGCATGAATGGGAGGGAATGACTCCAAGACAAAGAAACTGACAAGTGTGTGTACTTTACAAGCAAGAATTAATTGCATCTGGATAAGTAGGTTTCCCTTTGAACTTTTTGTAGTGAACATATGTCAGATATACTCGGTCAATCAGTAGATTTGATATCCTTGAACCATCAATTTTTGGTCTATACCTAGACAACCATATGTCACACAATCAACCCTTTACCATTTATGGTTCTTACGGTTGTGTTTGTTTCAGCCATAAGCACCTCCTGGTTTCATGAGTGTATAGATAGATGGACTTTTGACAATCATCCTCTTTGAAGCGACTTACACTTCACACTCACATAGGTGATTTCTAACCGTGTTATCACGTATATACACTATTTTGTCAAGTCTGCCAAACTTAGAAAATCATTAAAAAAATTAAGCTTTATTAACTTGTTAACAAGCCTTAATGTTGTATCCTTGTTCCTGAGCATTGTCTTCATCATGAGAACTGATTGAGTTGGTTGACAAGCCCGAATCGTCAGTCATAACTTTATTTTTCTCCTTGAACCTAGCTCTTAGGATCTCCAGTCTGCTAGGTAGAGTTACCGCCATGATGACTTGTCCTAAGCCGTAAACCCATTCCCTTAGATGATCTTTCAACTTTCTGTCAAGTTAGACCTTTTTGTAAGTGGGTCCGACACATTATCCTTTGACTTTACATAGTCAATTGTTGTAATTCCTGTCATAACCCAGACCATCGTGATTGGCACCCACACTAATCCTCCAGTAGGAGAACCACTACTACAACCCAAACTAACAACTTAACCAAACACTAAGGCATTTAAAGATACGGAAGCAGATTTAAATGCTAAGGAAGAAATAGGGAGTTCCCATAAACTCCAAACAAAAGTCTAACAACCAAAACAAATGCGGAATAACACCTAGAACCTGAAAGTCAATGTACCAAAACATCTAAAGTTCAACAAGTCTAAGAAAATGGGTACAATTCAATTAAACATAAGAAATCCTAAGTACTAGTCTAAGCTCAAAATGTGGACATATACGAAAAGAGAACTCATGGCAGCCCGGAAGAACTGGCTCACCCTTGAATTCGATTGATCACTGATCTTATAAGCGAGGTTTGTCAATAACAGCTTGAAGATGCCCTGTACTCAACAAAGAAAGAGCAAGTGCAGTATCAGTACACAACCACAATGTACTGGTACGATCACACGGCTATCCCACTAAGTGCAACATACATAAGCCATTACAACTTAATAATAACATGCATATACCGAACATATACAATATCAACATCACTTATGAACAACGTACAATTTCACAATTCTCAAGATATACAATTATGGCAAGTCAATGATCCTCTCATGGAACCCACACCCAAATTGTTAGTGTACCGGTACGTGGTACCTGTTCCAAGTTAGTGTGATGGATCGTGACACCCGTTCCAATGTTTATGCCGGTACGTGGCAATCGATCCCAGTTAGTGTGTCGTAACGCAAAACTCGATCCATTCAACAGGCCACAATCACAATCACAAAGTACATTCTCATAATCATACAATCAAGTCATGATTCATGATATTCAATTATCCGTCGATCCTTATTTACGATTAGTGTGATTAACAAATGCAGCATTCATATACATACATGTATCATAATAAAGCAAGAACAAACATATATCACATAACATGAAATTGCAACCATCACCTACCTCAAACAAAGCTTGAATCCCCTAAGAAACTTGATTTTTACCTTTACGGATCCTTTCCGCTTGTTCTTGGTCTACAAATAATCAATATAACACGGGAATCAATAAACGATCTCTAATTACCAAGATTACAATCGACTCTATCAAGCCTACATCAAACTCATAATCCTCATACCCATATTAGGGCTTTTACCACCATAATTTCTAGATCAAAACCCTCCCCCATCGATAATTACCCACTAGTTTACGTTCTACGGATTGAAAAATGGATTTGAATAGTGAAAATCTTACCTTTAGCCTCAAGAATGGAAGAAAATTATCAAGAAAACACCTTGGGTCGTCTCCTAGCTCTCAAAGTCAAAAAGTAAAGAAGAAAACGTTTTTGGGTTTATTTCCGACTTAAGTCGCGTCTGTCCCGCCACAACGGTCCTCACCCCGCTACAGCGGCCCCTCCCTGGCGAGAAAATCCCGCCTTAGCAGCTTGCACGGAACCATTGAGCAAATTTAATAATTCCAAACCCCCATTTCACAACACACCTTCAACCCATGACACTCAGAAAATACATGTTTACGCTAAGATCAGTTTTGGGAGTTCTACTCGCCCGAATTCAATTTCGTAAAGTCATACGGGTTCCTGAACGTCTTAGCTATCTACCCATGTGATCAAATTCATAATTAGACCACCCAATTGTTACCAGATTTTCCTAGACCTTACTGACTTCGATTTAGTCTAGGTTGAGAAATTCCAAGTTACTACGAAAAGTTTTCAGGCCCAAATTTTTTTGCCATTGGCTTTTCTATAACAACGGGAATAGGTCGTTACAATTCCACTAGGGAGTAGTATTCTAACGGTATTATGTCTATGTCTTATATGACGAGACTTTTTGTAATACATCATGCTCCATGCCCTACTTATTGCATCTTGACTATAAAAGTGTATGCATACTAATGCCAAAGGTTTAGGCCAAAAAAAAATTTCTATCAAGAAATTTCGGAGTCTTTCAACTTATTCACCGGTCTTATCTAGAGCACCTACCTCAGAGATCATTGTAGAGCTAACGATACATTTATTTTTAGAAGATATCCAAAAGTCTGCTCCTCCACCAAGAGTAAATATATATCCACTCGTAGATTTTACTTTATTTGATCCCGGTGATCCAATATGCATCACTATGTCCTTTCAATATTGTTGGATATTGTTATAATGCAAGACATAGTTTTGAGTATTTCTTAAATACCCCAAAACTCTTTCCATTATCATCCAATGAATTCGACTGGGATCACTTGTGAACCTACTCAGTTCATTAATAACACATGCTATATCTAATCGCGCACACTTCATGATATATATCGTACTTCCCAATACTCTATCACAATCCAACTGTGAGTCACTTTCGCCTTCACTCTTTTGAAATGAAAAGCTCACATTTATTGGAATCTTGACAATATTGAAATTCAAATATTTGAACTAGTCAAGTACCTTTTCAATGCAATGAGATCGTGACAATGCTAAACATTATAGAGTTCTAAGGATTCTTATACCTATGATCGCATCAGCAACTCCAAGATCTTTCATATCAAACTTGTTTTCTAGCATACGTTTAATAGCATTTATGTCATTAGTGTCTCTACTGATGATCAACTTGACAACAATATACAAACAAACAATGACCTTGTGATTTTAATGTAAACACATTTATCACTTCCATCATTCTTAAATCCATTTGTCAACGTGATTTGGTCAAATTTCTTATGTCATTGTTTGAGTGCTTGCTTTAGTCCATAAAACGACTTAACAAGTTCGCATACTTTCTTTTCTTTACTAGGAACCACAAAATCCTCGGGCTGTTCCATGTGAATTTCTTCCTCCAATTCTCCATTTAAGTGAGTTGTTTTCACATTCATTTGATGAATTTGGAGGTCATATATCGCAACTAATAATATTAACATCCGAATGAATGTGACTCTAGTTACTGAAGAGTATGTGTCGACAAGATCAAGACTTTGTTTTTGTCTAAAGCCTTTGACAAAAAGTCTTGTTTTATATTTTTCAACAGTTCCATCGACTTTTATTTTTCTTCTAAGAATTCACTTTGAACTGAAAAGTTTATTTCTTGGAGGAAGATTAACCAACTTCCAATAGGATTGCTCAAGATTGAACCAATCTCACTATTGACAAGATCTTTCCAAAAGGATGAGTCCACATAAGACATAGGAAATGTTACAAAATCAACTCTGAAGGTAGTAGATGTCCTTTGCCATTTACTACACGTCTGAATCTTTTTATTAAGTACATTTTTCTTTTGTTCTTTACAAGGTCCTTTAGACTTTTCACTAAACTACTCAAATCTAATTTTACAGTCCACAGTTCTTAGGTCCTATTTTAATCCTTTTAGGAATAGGCACTTAGACTTTGGCTAGACACCCCCACATTTTGAAATATTTCAAGCTAGATTTCCTTCCTTTCCATTTCTCATATGGAATAGATTGTGTCATGAACAAATAAAATTGTTTTCTTTCTGAAAAGACAAAACTTTTTGTTGTTCCCTTTTGCAGTAGGATAGTTCCTCCACACAAGTTTTGTGGCAAACCTCAACTTATAAGTAATGCAGCCATCATTTCCTTCAAAGTTCTTTTTTTTTCATTCTGCAATTCCATTAGATTTAGGTGAATAGGACAGTAGCTTGATGGATAAATCCACTTTTCAAACATATTTCTGCAAAAGGAAATTTATATTCTCCATTCCTTTGACTTCTTATTTTTTTCGCAACTGATTTCAACTTCAATTTTATATTGCCTAGATGTTTCTATTGCTTCACCCTTACCATTCAGCAAAATAGACATAACTGTATCAAATGCAATTGTCAATAAAAGTTATGAGATACTTTTTTCCACCACGAGATGGTGTTGACTTCATATCACAAATGTCAGTGTAAATCAACTCTAAAGGATTAGAATTCCTCTTTCAACAGATTTATAAGAATGCTCAGCATACTTAGATTCCACACAAACTTGACATTTTTATCTATTGCATTCAAAGTTAGACAAAACTTCTATGTTGATTAGTTTTCCTTACAAGGTTTTGTAATTGCATGTCCCAAGTGCTCATGTCACAAACAGTTTGACTCAAGCAAGTACGAACAAATAAAAATATTTAGTTTGAAAAGATCTCCGTGAGGTAGCTTTTTCTCAGAAATATATATTCTTATTTCTTACAATTTTGTGTGATACAAACATTGTTTAGAGTCATCACCTTGTCAAATGTCCTTTTTGGAAGGACCTTTCCATAACTTTTAATTTGATTGTTATAGAACTACCCATGAACAAAGTTTCATTGGGTCCAATAAAGGCAATATAGTCCAA